>JAVTVY010021715.1:0-97583 GCA_036873755.1 Hanleya hanleyi
GACCATTAGTGGCTCCCCTAGACCCCAAAACGTCTATTTCCATAACCTTTGGCCACCGCGCATGCGCAGAATGCCGATATTTCAACCCCACACCCAGCCCATCAGATGCCCCTTCACGAATGCTTCACTTTGATACCTCACTCGACTCCATCTGTCCACTAGGGACTCCCTAGCTCCAAAACGTCCATTTTCATACCCTTTGGCCACCGCGCATGCGCAGAATGCCGATATTTCAACCCCACACCCAGCCCATCAGATGCCCCTTCACGAATGCTTCACTTGGATACCTCACTCGACCCCATTGGACCATGAGGGGCTCCCCTAGCTCCAAAACGTCTATTTCCATACCCTTGGGCCACCGCGCATGCGCAGAATGCCGATATGTCAACCCCACACCCAGCCCATTAGATGCCCCTTCACGAATGCTTCACTTTGATACCTCACTCGACCCCATCGGACCATTTTGTCTAAGGACTACTTTTTCTCCGCGGCACCGCCAGGACCGCATCACCGCGGAGGACTACATCCCCTTTTCCACAAAATTCAACATGGCGCCCAAACTCTGGCAGATCGAGTTGTCTCCCTTGCGTCCAGAGTTTACAGATGGCGCTACCAGTTGCGCCTCAACCCCTCCTCATGACGTCACTACATCCGGGGGTAAGGGGACTCAATAAGCACTATACCTACTACTATTCTGGTGATAACTTGATCTTCACTCCAGATGTTGATGTGATGACTGAGCTCACTACAGATGATACTAGCATGGAAGATGAAAAAGGGGTGTATATGTGAAGATAATATAGTTCTATTCTCTACAAAGATACACCATGAATTTCACATCAGATAATGCCGTGATTTCTGAATGTATTAAGAAAACATCTGGTAACGAGGAATTTTTCATTTCATTACTTAATTATCCTTAGCTGACCGACTTCGTTCGCCGTGTATTTCGCCCGATGTCCCCAATCATTAAGTAACATTTGCGCTTCATTTTAAATGAGCCATTGAAGTTATCAATTATCTGGAAACACCAGACTCCAGACCAGAATCTATAGGGTTCTGCGCGAAACCAATGCGAAGTTGTGTGAATTACGGGATTTTATTCCTCTCTCTCTCCTGGAGCATGCTTTTTTTTTGTTTTTCATAAGAAAAAATTATTTCACAAACGGCCTAACCTATTTAAAAGAAATAAAATCGGCGACACGGAAAAAATATCTGTTTCTGTTTTGTGATGGGGACACTTCGAGGCCTGCCAACACTGCTGGCTGAGTGTCTACGTTCCAGGCTTGTGATAGTCCCGACATTGTGTTCCACGGACAGATCGGTTGTGATCATTTCGGTCGCACCACAATATACACAGATATCACCACAAGGCTACGTAGGCCTACAGAAGTGTATGAAGGGCCGTTCGCGCCATAATTCGTCAAAAGCTTACGCGTTAAACACAAGAACGACGCGCTAAATTTACAACGTAAACTTGATAACCAACCAATCATGATTCTGTATTTCTACCGCCAGTATTCAAACTAGTTCATCTTACGCGTTAGGTAAGGACACCCACTTTTAACGTGTAACTTTAGACACAACGCAATTTACGTTCAACTGTCCGACGTGTAGCTTCAACTTCACGTAATGTTCCTGTAGGTCGTCACAACCTTACGATACATGGGCCGTTCACGCCATAAATCGCCAACAATTTACGCGTCACACAATTAACGACGTGCTAAATTTTACAACGTAAACTTGATGACCAACCAATGATAATTCTGTATTCTTACCGCCAATATTCAAAGTAGTTTATTTTACGCGTCAAATAAGAAATCCACCTTTAACGTGTAACTTTAGACACAACGTAATTTACGTTCAACTTGATGACGCGTGACTTCAAGTCCACATGATCTCTAACGCGTAACTTCAAACACAACGCAATCTAAGTGAGCTTTAGACGTTTCCGGGTTGTACTAGCCAATCCTGTCCTCTCGCGGGAATTTAATCTGTTCTCATTTTGACGTTTGTCATGTACCGGAAATGTTATCTCGACGTTTCCGGTATTCAAAACCAATCATTCCCTCCGCGGGAATTTTAAATCGTTCTTGTTTTACGTCCTGTCTTTATCCAAACAGATTTCTACCAGTGAAAACGACCTCTACCCGAAATGAAACTATCTCTACCGGTTCGTGGAGCGATAAATTGTTAGATGTCCGAGAATCGCATGCCCGTTCAAGGTTAAATAATCGATCAAGCACCGAAAAGTTCTGTAAACTCCATAGATTAGCGTACCCACAAGAGTATCTAGATTTATAGCACTTGCAAGCTAAAGCTTGATGTCTTTTTATTATTTATAATTTGGGACACGGGATTGCTATGCCGATTAGGAATATCGACTTCGGGCATATCTGACTGCACATCGGCTGTGTTTGTCGCTTAAATTATAGCTTATTGCCCAAGGAACTAAAATAATTAAGCCTCAAAGTCGTCCTGTTTGCTTGAGAAAAGAATTTTAATCAAAATCAATATTCATTTTACAACGATATCTACCGTGAGTTTGTGATATGCGTGTTTTCATGTGCTGAAGTTGACAACGATCTCTATCAGCGCTAGTGTTGCGGAAGGCCTACTCTGAGAGTAAGCTAAAGCCAATGGGTCTACAAGGAAATATCAATAAGGACAAAATCATATACCAGGTTAGGGCGATCCCGCTTTCTAAAATGGAAGTAAAAGGGGTCCTTTTTGCTCAATAAATGAGTTTTTATAATGAATTCAGCAAAATCCACTTGAAGCGCACACAGACATATATCCCCATCAAATGGTAGCAAAAACCGAAATTGTCACCTGTCTAATTTGCAGAATAATAGGCCAAACATTTGTCACACTATTGAAACAACATTGACTAGTTCTTCAAGTGACAAATTAATTATAGGACATGGAGCAATATATAGATTGATGCGCCTGGAGTTTTGGAACATTGGTTAACAAGGAATCAAAAGCTATTGAGCAAAAACGGCCTTTTTTACCTTGATTTTAAACAGAGGGATCTTACCAACCTGATTACCTTGAAGGGGGGGGGGGGGGGGCGAGAGAACAATGTGCTATCAACGCGCTGATGCTTTTGACAAAAAGATACATTACATAATGGTTGATTTCCCTGTAATGACGCTTTCAATGTCCTGTCTCGCCTTTCCAATGAGAGATGTTATCAGGGGAGTTAATGACGTCGCAAATCTCAGAAAACAGTAGATCGAAGACCCACACTTTTCATTTGTTGATAAAAAGATCACATGAAGAGGAAACAGTTTTTTAAATATCAGCATAGCTCACAGGATGGTTTCTGAGTTTGAAGATGGTTTTATAGTCTGAAAATGCAATTTTCAACGTCAACAGTTCGATTAAATATAAATTCATATAAAATTTATTATCAACTTTTCGTTGTTTCTAAGATATAACGCTTCTCCCAACATTTTCTGAGAGTGTTACAAATATAACACGTTATATGATTGTGTCACTCCTCGTGGACATTTATAATGCTAAATACAGCACTTTCATTATAAGAGTGTTGAGATAGGAACCACCATAAAAAAGTCAGTATCAAATTGTCATGCCAATTGCGCATATTGCAACACCGACAGCCTTCATTTTGATTTTTCACGGGAGTAAGAGCAACTTCATGGGTTGAAGGGATCGTGGGTTCGATTCTCGTTGAGGGTTCAATTATTCTTTCTCTGTTGTGGGAAACTAAATTTGTCATTACTCTATTATAAAATCAGTTGCCTAAAACGTCAGTTGAGAATATTAACAATGAAATTTGTACACTTGTGTGTGAAGATGACCAGTTATAACTTGTTGAGTGGTAGGTGGCTTGCGCAATTCACCAAGCTCTCAATTACAAGGCCAAACTCATCTTTGGCGCGTGTGTGCAATTTGGCATCAGACAAATCCGCATAGTATATCTCTGGTTCAAGGCCTGTTCATATGCTTTGTAGTTCTTTGTACAACACTTCCAATGCACACCCTGTAGAGATAGTTGTCAGAAATTGGTAGAGATCGTTGTAATGATAATTTTCGAAAAGTGCATTAAGCACACATATTCTAAAATAACATGAATTCCAGTGTGACGGAATCACGGTTTTGAAGGTACTTTAAAAGTTTGAAGCGCTCTTTACTGAAATTGTACTCTCTTAAAGCCGACTTTCTATGTCTTAATGCCTAGTTACTGCTGTCAAGTTTCAAATAATTATAAAGTATAATATCCTCCGAAATATTGCAGATTTCTCGTTATATAATCTTTGGAAATGTTTTGACTAGTGTTGCTTGTCTAATTTTTTTTCTGCTCTGTTTCGATCTGATTTTTCTTTTATGACATCTATTAACATACAGCGCCCAAGGATGATAACATTTTGTTCCTCGTGAGAAAAGAGTGACTGAGTCATCACAGGAGTTACATCTAGTCCGTGACGGAATCACAAAAAATCGTGACGGAATCACGAGTGCGCATTTTAAATATTCTCCGTAAAAGAGCTTTATTAATTACACATTTCCCCCCCAAAAGTATACCTAGGATGGATTTATCACTTCTAATTATAAAATTAAGACTCTGAACTATTGTTTTGTCCAATGTATACAGTTTATGTCAAAAGCATATCTTTTCTACAGATGTTTTAAAAAAGTATACTTTTGAGTAAAATACAACTTTTCTTCATTGACAATTTCCCGAATTTTATAAAATGTGGGAAAAATAATTTTCGCTTAAAACACATCTTCTCTGTAATTGGCGTGTTCCTGTAGATTATAGGAAGCGAATAGAACAAACATCATGCTAATATCTGGTCTACAAAAAAATGAGAGATGAATTTTGTGCGAAAATGGGCGGGTTTTTTTGTGACGGGCGCATTTACGTGGAAACCATGATAAACTTGTTTTAGTCGTATATGTGAAATTTGATATGAATTTGACAATATTTCATTAGAAAGTATTCCCTTTCTATCCGGATTTCAAGTAAAGACATTAAACACAGGAAAATTCCATCACATTCTCAATGCTAAATCGTCGATGGGGCGATCGGTGTTCCTGATTATGGAATAATAATTTTGAAACAAGAACGAAATATATATCCTCGTACATTTAGGCGTACGCTGCGCTATATCATTCTTAGTTTCACTCTGGTCTTTCTGGCAAAATAAGGTAAAATTGGTACATACCACTGCTCATAAACCCGTAATATTAGCTCGTGAAGACCTCGTACAGCCTAGAGATCGTTTGCACTGGTGGAGACCTGTTTGCATAACGATCGTGAAGATGGTGTGAAGTGAGCGATAACCTGATTGGTTGAAACTACAACGTAAACAGAGCAGTCACAATGTTTCCGGTGTCGGGCTAGGACGTAAAATAACAACGATTTAAAATTCCCGCGGAGGGAATGATTGGTTATGAATACCGGAAACGTCGAGATAACATTTCCGGTACATGACAAACGTAAAGATGAGAACAGTTGAAATTCCCGCGAGAGGAGAGGATTGGCTAATACAACCCGGAAACGTCTAAAGTTTACTAAGATTGCGTTGTGTTTGAAATTACGCGTTAGAGATCATGCGGACTTGAAGTCACGCGTCATCAAGTTGAACGTAAATTACGTTGTGTCTAAAGTTACACGTTAAAGGTGCATTTTGAGGAGCCGTAAAAGGGACATAGCAAACAAAAATGTTGGCCCCGATTAAGTCGACTTATAACGACTTATTAACTCGATATAATGAGTCGGTATAACGACTTATTTAAATCGTTATAACGACATATTAAGTCGTTATAAGGCATATTAAGTCGGTATAAGGAATTATTAAGTCGTTATAGGGACATATTCAGTCGTCATAACGCATTATAACGACTATTATAACGACTATAGCGACATAATAAGTCGTTATAACGATTAATAACGACGTTATAACAACTTATTAAGTCGTTATAACGACATATTAAGTCTTTATAACGACATGACGACTTAATAAGTCGTTATAACGACTTATTATGTCGTTATAACGTCGCTATAACGACATATTCAGTCGTTATAACGCATTATAACGACTATTATAACGACTAACGACGTTACAGCAACTTATTAAGTCGTTATAACGACATATTAAGTCTTTATAACGACATAATAACGACTTATTATGTCCCTATAACGACATATTCAGTCGTTATAACGCATTATAACGACTATAACGAGATAATAAGTCGTTATAACGACATAATAAGTCGTTATAACGACATAATAAGTCGTTATAACGACATAATAAGTCGTTATAGCGATTAGTAAAGACGTTACAACGACTTATTAAGTGGTTATAACGACATATTAAGTCGTTATAACGCATTATTACGACGTTACAACGCCTTATTAAGAAGGTATAACGACTATAACAACATAATAAGTCGCTATAACGACATATTCAGTCGTTATACCGCATTATAACGACTTATAACGACTAACGACGTTATAACAATTTATTAAGTCGTTATAACGACATATTAAGTCTTTATAACGACATAATAACGACATAATAAGTCGTTATAACGACTCATTAAGTCCCTATAACGACATATTCAGTCGTTATAACGCATTATAACGACTATAACGAGATAATAAGTCGTTATCACGACATAATAAGTCGTTATAACGATTAGTAAAGACGTTATAATGACTTATTAAGTGGTTATAACGACATATTAAGTCGTTATAACGCATTATTACGACGTTACAATGCCTTATTAAGAAGGTATAACGACTATAACAACATAATAAGTCGCTATAACGACATCATCAGTGGTTATAACGCATTATAACGACTATTATAACGTCTATAACGACATAATAAGTCGTTATAACGACATAATAAGTGGTTATAACGATTAGTAAAGACGTTATAACGACTTATTAAGTCGTTATAACGACTTATTAAGTCGTTATAACGCATTATTACGACGTTACAACGCCTTATTAAGAAGGTATAACGACTATAACAACATAATAAGTCGCTATAACGACATAATAAGTCGTTATAACGACTACTTATTATGTCGTTATAACGAAGTCGTTATAACGACTCATTATGGCGTTATAACGACTTATTAAGTCGTTATAATGAAATGATGTCGTTATAACGACTTATAATATCATCATAACGACTTACTAAGTCGATATAACGACTTATGGTGTCGTTATAACGACTTACTGAGTCGTTATAACGACTTATGATGTCCTTATATCGACTTAATAAGTCGTTATTAAGCCGTTATAATGACTTAATAAGTCTTTAGGTTAACTTAATAAGTTAATGAGCCGACTTAATAAGTCGTTATAACGACATAATGAGTCGTTATAACGACATAATGAGTCGTTATAACGACTTAATAGGGACTAAAAAAAAAATTCCATGTCCCTTTTACGGCTCCGTAGGATTTCTTATCTGACGCGTAAAATAAACTTCTTGTCTTTAACGCGTAAGCTTTTGGCTTGAAGATACGCGTCATCAAGTAGAACGTAAATTACATTGTGTCTAAAGTTACACGGTAAAGGTGGATTTCTTTATTTGACGCGTAAAATAAACTAGTTTGAATATCGGCGGTAAGAATACAGAATTATGATTGATTGGTTATCAAGTTTACGTTGTAAAATCTAGCACGTCGTTCTTGTGTTTAACGCGTAAATTGTTGGCGATTTATGGCGCGAACGGCCCATGTATCGTAAGATTGTGACGACCTACAGGAACATTACGTGAAGTTGAAGCTACACGTCGGACAGTTGAACGTAAATTGCGTTGTGTCTAAAGTTACACGTTAAAAGTGGGTGTCCTTACTTGACGCGTAAGATAAACTAGTTTGAATACTGGCGGTAGAAATACAGAATCCTGATTGGTTGGTTATCAAGTTTACGTTGTAAAATTTAGCGCGTCGTTCTTGTGTTTAACGCGTAAGCTTTTGACGAATTATGGCGCGAACGGCCCTTCATACTTACCGCTCGGCCGACGCAGACCGATTGTTTGAGGGATCTTCTTTTCAGACGACAAACACGCACTATAAGTGAATGTGTTAAGCAATATACAGAGCGGGGACAGTTGAGAGCTTGGAGCTCCTTCAAGTGCTCGGAGCAACTGGTGCTCGGATCTCTCAGAGGCCGCAGCTCGTAGCTCTTGGAGAAGCTTCAAACTCTCAACTGTCCGATCTCCGAGTTTCAGATCTTACATATCAACAAGACGACCCGTCACGAGGATTGGTGGATCTGAAATTCGATATAGACGACGAAAGAGCAAAAGTAATTCTAAGTTTGACCCAGTTAACTATCCATCAGTTGATAGCAACATTCCAACAAGATCTGTACAACGTGTAAATAGATAGACCTAGCCCGAAAACATCGGTTAAGGAGTCTATTTTTTAGGTTGTTGTTGCTGAATCGGACTCCTTAGCCCGAAGGACTAATAGAGCCTGAGATGGAAATGACTAAATAAGACGTCAGTCGCTCGAGATCTTTAACTGCACACGGCGTGGGGAATTGGGACAGAGGCACAAAAAGCATTTTATCGAATAAATAATATGATTTGGCATCTCCAGCAATATGACAACCACCTAATGACTCCTTTAATTAGATGGAATCTGCCTTCAAACATGAATTTTGTCAAAAAAATCCGTTTTGTTCTTTCTCCACAGTTGACAGGGACATGCGCAGAATATGGTTGACCTTTTGGCTCACGTCATCAAGAAATCGATCCATGCTGGTTATAAACCAATAGCGACGTGTGTTCATTCACGTGATCAGAAAGGTCACGAGATAAAAATAGCGTAGGTCATATTCTTACAACATGTCAGAAACGCGCCAAAACGGGAAAATCAGTCAATGTTTTTCCCACACGTTTGATCACATTTTGTCAGCATCAAAACAGTCATGAAAGATGGTACATGGTGAAAGAAGCTCAGGTCGGTCAAACTGTATCAAATTGGCATATTATTTCTCTCCCGTTTTGTTATTTTCGCCAGCGAAAGATTGCGAAAAGTCACTTTTCGGAACGTCAGATTTTATCGCGAAAATTCAACCTAGGAGCGCTCTGGGCTGTGATAGGAATGCCACGCCCCTATTTACCTATCACAGCCAGAGTTTCTGGGTTAAGATAGACCCAGAGATAACGTAACGTCATGATTCAATTATTGTCGTAAAGCAATGTTATTGATACTGGTTCGAAACGACAGCCACATACAGCGCCTCCATCCGAGGTTTGTCAAAGGATATGTCCTGTTTATACAGAAAAAAATTCTCTCGCTGTTTCGTTTATGAAGTCAAAATATCGATCCTTCAGTTTTGCACAAAAGCTGTGTTTCGTACAGAATAATAATCAAGGTTCAAAGTGACGAAAAAACACTCACGTGCACTCAAGTGAAACTGAAATGTCTGGAATTCCTGTCAAAATATTTAAATAATTATAGATAATTTCATTGGCTCGTTTAAATGCATTGGCTCGGATTAAATGGAGCGGATATGTGGGCTGATGCGAATGAAGTCAATGAGCTGAGGGTAGTTATGTAACGAAATGGAAAATTTTCCCTTGACTTGGTAAGATGAGTCCTGGTGAATTCGTCATCTGTCGGACCTCGGCTTTGTCAGGCTTTGACTCGAGATGATGATGTTCTGTTGCTTTCATTGAAATGGGCGCATTTTCCACTGGAAGACACGGGCAGCATTATTGATTCCGGATGCCGTAACATTAAACTGAGGGGGATTTATTTTTGTTGCATGCATGTCACACGAGAACGTTTGTACATAGCGACTTTTATCTTTTGATTTGGAAGCCCGAAGGTTCTGAAAAAAAAACGAGCGCATTACAAAGAGTGCATTTGTATGTTTTGGATGAATCATCGTTGATAGTTTTGTAATTGGCGTACGATGTACTTTGAGTATCAAATCCTGAGACAGAGTATTATATCTGGAAGATACCGTCTTCAGCCTTTGACATTTCGGACAAAATCAATCCCGATCTAGGTAAACCAAGATGGTAAATCAGGGGAATACCTCGTATTATATCTGAGTTTACTGAGATTGGGCGTTTGTCATCGTGAGATTTGGATGGAGCACGCTAGTTTTTCATCGCTAGCGTCTGATCCATATGAATTGAAATTATACAAGCTGACTCACTTGAAAGGTATTACACCTCTGAAAATATTTATATCAGAATCAAGCTGTAAAAGTTCTTTTGAAAACAATTTTTCATTGACTCCAATGTTATCTTTTCGGCCTGAACTCCTCCAAAATGTACCACGTGACCTGTACTTGTGCAAGTCCAGAATAAGATGATAGCGTGCGTTACAGTAGAATTCGATGTTATTGTGACCTGGCGCCAAAGTAAATTTAATTATTATCTGATTATGCGTGGTATGTCCGAGGCATTTTCATTCCGTATCAATGTATTGTTCGGTCCCTCCACCTGTCGCCATATGGAAATTGGGACACAGATTTGCCATTTAATACTCTGTAAATGCTATGCGTGATAATTTGCTGGGATCAGTCATCCACATGCGTATATGGGATGAGCGCATACGACGCCATCCTCGCTAAACCAGGGGTATCTCTATGAGTTCGCCTTTGACTCACAAACAGAAACATTGACGTTGTGATGGTACGACGCAGGCTGACCAATGACGACGATCCACACAAGCTGCAGGCATGATGCGTTTATACTCGCCTGGTGGTATTTGCCAGATCCTGTGTAAACGGTGACGATTTTAATCAACGTCACAACCTTTTTTTTTTGTCAGAAACTAACATGACAAGCTATACTCTCAAGCGCCGATACATATCAATAATAAATATCACTTACTTACAGAAAAGCACTTTTCGTAACTTGGATCTAATTCCGTTCAACCCTGGACTATGGACCATATAAACATCGTGTAGCCATGGTGTTCATATGAGTTTTCACAATCAAAACGTGACTGAAATACAAAATACCCCAGATAACGACTAGGGAAACCCATTTTGATTAAGAATACTAATCAGTGATAAGGATTTGACGGATTGAACATCGTGATGTCTTGCTTCATGACAACTGTTCTCTTGCACGAAATTAGCGTAAACGTTTTCAAAAATTTGATTTATGCCAACCTGGTGCTGGTATCATTTCATGAAATTAGGTCGTTCGATTCGGGACGAGGTATTCCTTTATCAACGACGGTAGTAGTGTGCTCTGTCTGGTTTTAGGCGACAGATCCGCCATACAATATTCTGCCGTCGTGCACAAAAAAACAATCCGAAATACCTTCTTTCAGTTAGCATGAATTCCAAATAGGCATGGAAAGAAAATCGAAAACCACATGACGGTTCATGCAACGGAGAAGCGGTCAGCAGTTTTTTTTATGATGGTTTCTAATAAGATCCTTATCATTGAAAAATATTCTTTATCCAAATAAACCTTCAAGTCGTTTTCTGAAGAATAACCTATATCAATCACAATTTCATTGTGGCTGTTCATTTGAATACCATGGAGGTGTAAAACACATAACATTCAAGCGGATCGTAGCAACGGGTTAATCGGGAGTAGCTACGTACGATTTACCAAACGTAGCACCAGAGATCTTGCACGAAACGATCATATTTTACCGTCGCTGTACGATATTTATCACAGAATTTGAGAAACTTGGAACGGAAGCGTTTGGTGGTATAGCCATATTTGATAACTTTCTGAAATATGGTGAATAATCGTCACATTTTGGACAGAATCTAGCAAATGCTACCAGGCGAGATATGTATATGTTGCATACAGGTCATTCTGGAATATTGCCATACAGAAATGCCATACAAAAAGAGTCTATCTTGTCTTAAAATCCGACGTGAGAGAAAGCATTTTGAGGTATATGTCCAAACATGAGTAGTGTGACTAACGTCACAGAACCTACGAAGTAGGATGGAGAAGATGACTTGGGGGTCCAAGCGTAATGTAAAAGGTCACCTAACTAGGTCAAATTTTCATCAAAAGCAGGTCAGCTCAGAACTTGCTGGTAACAGTCCCCTAATGCACGTTCATGCCCAAAATCAAGGTCAACGGTTCTCCTTATTTTGCCGACGAAAGGATTCTGACTGACTGACTGACTGACTGACTCACTCGCTCATTACCGGGCAATTTGCAAATGAGGGCTACTTCGTAGGAATATGATGTACCACCGGGACTATCAGTAGTTTCATTCAAATCCAATGAAGGGGGTATGTATTCCTCACAGCGTCGCTACAATAATGATTGTTCAATGATTGGAGATCGCCGATGTATCGTTTGGTGAGTGAGAAGGAATGGGCTTTGAAATGATTATCTTAAAACAATTTCAGCATACAGGCATATTCATACGAGAACAGATATTGGCCTGCCAAAAGTGGTATACAACTTGCACCCATTGTGATACGTATACGCCGTAGATATATATTCTTGCCGATTTCCACACATGGCAGTGTGACTAACGCATTAGGACTCCGACGAGCACTGAGTTCTTGAAAATCCCCCCGCACCAAGTTGAAATCCTGCCTATATTAAGATGGGCATAGCCCAAGCCAGAATCAACAGGGGTTTTCATCAAAAATCACCAGACATTTTCATCAAAAGTAGGTCAGCTCAGAACTTGCTGGTAACAGTCCCCTAATGTACATTCATGAAAAAAATCAAGGTTCTAATGTCAACGGTTCTCCTTATTTTGCTGACAAAAGGATTCGGATGGACTCACTCACTCACTGACTACCGGACAATTTGCAAATGGTAGCCTACATTGTAGGAATAAATATTATTAATGACGAATTTTATAAATAAGGAAACATCCCAAAAATGGTATCATCTACGTGCAGTGGGACTGAAGAAAGTCTTATGGCTTCTGACATTAACCTAGTAACCAATTCTATTGAACACCGATATTATTGATGAACTAATATGTTCAATAAGGCCCTGTTGAAGAATTGTGGTATAGAGAGCCGAGAAATCCCAAGTATATATACAATGTCTACACGGCATATGTCTTTCCCCATCTAGACCGTCCTCAAGGATACGTAACCCCTCCCACTTGAGGCAGTTCTGTAACCACTTGCTAATTTGTCGTCTGTAGCAATAAATATTTTAACATAACAATAATAGTGCATATCATTGATGTAATCCTATATCCTGAGGAATTCGCTTATATAATATTTATAACTGTTGCTTCTAGCCTGTAGAAAATATTCCGAATTTTAACAAATGAAATGAAAACAATAGCCTCCATTTTTCAATTAAAATCTGTTTAACATATTTCAAATTTGATGGGATATACCTTGATCAAAGACAACTAGAATTTTTTATTTTTAGCATTTTTATTTTTTTTATAGCATTTTAACTAAAATAAATTGACAAAAGTTTGTCATAACTTTTTTCATTAAAAGTTTAATAATTCAAAAACCGTAAAAACTTAAAACGTATCCTTAAAACTTTAGTCTTTTCAATTACCCACATACATTTGACCTCTTGATTCTTTCTAAATGATAGCGCAATATTTCTCCCAGAACGAATCAACCGCCCGCTGGGCTCTTGTTAGCAGGGTAGACAGGAATCTGCTTGTACAACAACTAGGACTAGCTATAAATCTAGCTCTGTGAGAGTTTCCATGCATTTTTGGAGGGAGTCCATCACATTTTTGGTATATCGGTATGCGTGCATGGGGAAAGGAAAATACTCTTTGCGTTTGTTGATTAAATCTTCCAAAGTATATCTAGTGCAGGAATTCTTAACCAGCACCTGGCAATAGTGATATTGACACATAAATTTTATATTATTTGGAGTTCCGTCTGCTGGAACATTGGTTATTTACATAGGTCTGCAAGAACTTCTTGCATCATGGTTCTCTCATTTTTTATTTTGCATGGGGAAAGATACTTCTGTCGATGTGGCAAATAGTATCGACAACCAATTAGACAGCGAGTACTGTAGGCTCTACTTTTTCTCGTTTCGACCACTCAGGAACGTATCGCTCAAGCCGGCCAAGAAATTGATATTCCCGCGTTCTCTGTATGTTGGTCCTTTATTTATGAGTATTTTAAAATTGATATTGCTCATTATATCAAGGTTACCAGTCCCAATATGTTCACATGGTGTCGACGACTTATCTAATCATGTAATTAGTTTTGACAATTCGATTAATTGAGTCCCCATTTTAGGATTATTAATTTGATGGTGCTATTTTACTATTTACTGGGGGCTGGAACAGGAAACTTGACATTATGAAATACCAAGGGCCCATGTTAATTCATTCACGTTAACACGCTGGCAATAGTGAATTCCCCCGTTATACATGCCTATGATTCATACTCGACTTCTGCATATTGGCAACAATTAATCCATTGATGTCAGTACATATATTCCCATAATCTTTTGTGAATTACCCTGCTGTCAACACGGCTATTATATTGATTACTATATTAAGTGGGTCATTACACACAACAGCTAACTCGGCAAGGCTACATATACAATATTACAGCTTTCACACCGATGTTAGTTCCGTACCGGTACATTGGCATTATAAACGTATTATGCCAGTCTGCAGAAGTGCAACTGGATATCAGGCGGATCTAATGTGTTCTAAACAGATGGTACTTTACCCTGTGAATCATACAGCCTTCGTGTCTACTTTTTGCAAGTTATCAGCGGTCGTTTTCTCTGTCGGCGTCAGAGTGTAGTTGGGCGAAATAGTATATTCATCCGCGCAATTTTAGATATTGGATTATCAACAGAATATGCTATAAGAACAGACCGTGTGGAGCGAGACATATTCAGAATAAAGTTTCAGCTTGAAGAAAGGTGGACTGAATATGAAGTCGGACATGTCACAAGATCACGTGGACGATCCACGGATGACCATCAACGTCTGTGGACATATTTTTGTCACCCGGACTAGTACACTTCACCGAGTAGGAATCGGCAGACTGGGCAGTCTAACAATCGAGGACCCTTCCTATGACCAGCGTCAAAATGAGTTTTATTTTGACCGAGATCCGCAATTCTTCCGCCTGGTTTTGGAGTTTCACCGCACAGGAGAGCTCCACATTAACGATGATTTCTGCGCCAAAACTCTCCAGAATGAAATGGAATTCTGGAAACTTCCAGAAGATGTTATCGGCGATTGTTGTTGGAGAAAATATTGTCAAATAAAAGAGGCGCTGGCCACTCATAATCGATTGTCGAAGCAGCTCGTCATCAACCCTCGAGATCGGACGACAGACTCTTGTGGCGGGGAGAAAAGCTGTTGCCATAAATTATGGATTTTCCTCGAGAATCCGACGTCTTCTCTCGGCGCAAAAGTAAGACAACATGTATACTTGTAATGTTAGAGTGTATATAGCCAGACAAATGGTGTTGAGTCAACACCTTTTTGGCGTCAACACCATAAAGGGTTGAGAAATGGTGTTGATAAATGTGAACACTAAAGAATGGTGTTGAGGTGAGATATACAGCAAATAACGCTGTTGGCCGACACCAATAAAAGGTTTCGAAAATCGCTCAACACCATATTATGGTCTTAACTGAGGTGCTAATACTGTCTCAAACCTCAATGAAGGGTGTCGGGGGACATATGGATTAGGTCTAAATTCAAATTCATTTATCGGTTTTGAGCTCAACATCTTTTGACGTTCATCAACACCATTTCCCTGGCTATATAACTAACTATATAACGATGCTTAGGTCTCAATCTCACCAGAACAATTATGCGTGAAGAAAAGCTCACGATAAGTTATGAAGTTTCCTTAAGCATTTCAGCACTCCTCCCTTTTGCGCAAAAGTAAGGCAACTGTGCTAGATAGACCAAGCATTCGTCCAGTCCGCTTTCATAATCCAAAGACCTAATTCTTGTAACAGAATTAGCACAAATGCACATGTTTTTAAACTCATATGAGCAGTCAAAATCAAAGCGTGACTTCATCATTCTCACGATACCGACTTTACAATGGTAATCATATGGATTAAAAGTACTGATCAGCGATAATTTTCAAAACATCATGATGTCTTGCCGGCATCATTAAAAACTGCTGACCGTTTCTCTCTTGCAGAAAACTAGCCTATGTTTATGTATACTATGCTTTTTAGCCCACCATCACCAGATGGTGGGCTGTTCAAATCGCTTTTCTTCCGTGGTCCGTCGTCCGTCCGTAAACAATTCTTGTTATCGCGATTTCTCAGGAACTACCGCATGGATCTTTCTCAAATTTGGTACACAGGTTCCCCTTGGGTCTAGTTGTGCAAGATACCTTTTCTGGTCTGATTCGAAAATCCAATATGGCCACAAGGCGGCCATCTTTGATTTCCCCATGAAACCTTGTTATCGCGATTTCTCAGAAACTACTGCGTGGATCTTTCTCCAATTTGGTACACAGGTTCTCCTTGGGGATTAGTTGTGCAAAATACCTTTTCTGGTCCGATTAGGAAATGCAATATGGCCACCAGGCAGCCATCTTGGATTTCCCAATGAAACTTTGTTATCGTGATTTCTCAGGAAGTACTGCATGGATCTTTCTTCAATTTGGTACACAGGTTCCACTTGGGGTCTAGTTGTGCAAGATACCTTTTTCGGTCCGATTCGAAAATCCAAATTGGCCAACAGGCGGCCATCTTAGATTTTCCCATGAAACTTTGTTATCGTGATTTCTCAGGAACTACTGCATGGATCTTTCTCAAATTTGGTACACAGGTTCCCCTTGTGGTCTAGTTGTGCACGATACCTTTTCTGGTCCGATTCCAAAATCCAATATGGCCACCAGGCGGCCTTCTTGGATTTTCTCATGAAACATTTTTATTGCGATTTCTCAGGAACTACTGCGTGGATCTTTCTCAAATTTGGTGCAATGGTTCCCCTTGGTGTCTAGTTGTGCAAGATACCTTTTCTGGTCCGATTCGAAAATCCAACATGGCCACCAGGCGGCCATCTTGGATTTCCTCATGAAACATTGTTATCATGATTTCTTAGGAAGTATTGCGTGGATCTTTCTCAAATTTGATACACAGGTTCCCCTTTGTGTCTAGTTGTGCAAGGTATCTTTTCTGGCACGATTTGAAAATCTAATATGGCCACCAGGCGGCCATCTTAGATTTCCTCGTGAAACTTTGTTATCGTGATTTCTCAGGAAGTAAGGCATGGATATTTTCAAAGGACCTGGCGCGGTTTGATGAGGATTTGGCCCCCATGAGGTGCGGTTTGAAGTGCCAAAATGAAATATCGCGTACGAAAGAATTTTTTCTGTTAGCTTAAAGAATATTATCTTATCGTATGTTCAGAGTAATTGTCAGGCACTAGGTCTTGGCGTTCTTGAATAACAGCCCATTGAAGTAGTGTATTCGTGCAAAATCGTCTGTTTTGGGGTAAAATAACTACCTTCTTTTCTCTATAAACATATGAAGCCAGTCGAGAACCAAAACAAAGTTTCCCAAAAAATATTTGCTGAGTCAATACCTAGTAGTTGTCCAAAGATGATTTTGGTTCTCGACTGGCTTCATATGTAAAATTAAAACTTTATTAGATGTATTCTTTCACGTGGAGTGCTGAACACTAAATGGGGTAATTCAGGATAGCACGGCTGTCGCATTGCGCGGTAGTGTAATGGATAAAAGCGCCCTATTTTTGATCTAATTGCATGTCAAGATGGGGTTCGAATCCCATAAAGGGCTAACCGTATTTTTTTTGGTCATAATTCATCGCCACTCCCGTCCCCCACTTCGATGCAGATTCAGAACACGAGAAAGGGCACAGTTATTATTTACATAAATATAGTATCCACTACAAGAAAATAATATGGATTTTGAAGATATTATTTTTCTGTGCATTTATGAATATGTGTACCGTTATAAAAGTAGCTCAGCATGAAAAGAACCAATTTACCTGCGAATAAAGCAAGAAATATTGTACTTAAGTGGGAGTTTATAAATGTAACTTCTATCTGAATTGTTCACAGTAAGCTTTGTATGACGCTTGAAACATATACGATTCTGTATTGGGCTAAATAAAGGTGAAATCGACAATGGTATGGTCGTTGTGTGCATGCTGTGACAAGCGAAGAAAAAAAGGCCAAATGTGCAAAATATCTGTTGAGCACTCAGACTGGGGTGATATACCGCATTCGCAAGATGGTTTGATTTGAAACTCATGCCGACAGAGGTTTTACAAATCAGTAGAGAACTGGATGTCCGATTGATACTACGACACACCAAGCCCTATTAGTTGAAGGTGCGTCAGGCGGTGCCAAGCAAGGAGTCTCCAAAGTAATAACATTGCCAATAGTATCTTGCGCCAAAAGTCACCGACGGTTTACTCTTTGCAAGTGCAGTAGGGGTAGATTTGTGGTGATACCAGGCTCGGCTCGATTGGATTTCTTTTTTGCGGCAAGGTGTGTTGGTTCCCTACGGTTGTAGATGTTGCTCCAAACATCTCGAAAGAAAACAAGATAGGCGAATCGGTGGATGTAATGATACTGCGTCGACATTTCACAGACATAGATGCTGATGAAATCTCGACATTACTGGACAGGATGAGGAATCAAGTTGGTAGAAGTAGAAAGCGGAAGATCGAAGATGTCGCATTATTGTCGGATGATATTATGTTTTCATTGATATTCGTGGTACACTTTGTGATATAATATATGCATAGCTGGTGCAAATATTAACGCTATCAACATGTAACGATCTGCCATCGACGAATCAACTTTTTTTAGATTAATGAAGTTTCAATTTTTCTCCTTAGGTTAATGTGAAACGCTGACTGAGAGCAGTGTGGCCTTACTCATGCGGCAGCGCTTGTAAGATATTTGGCAGTCCACCCAATCTCACTGAAGCCACGTGATTTGTAATGGTCGGACTGGTAAAAGTTGAAAAGGGGGCCAAAAGGCCGCAATAGCGTGCTATGTCCTTTGGTACACAGGTTCCGCTTGTGGTCCAGTTGTGCAAGATACTTTTTTTGGTCCCATTCGAAAATCCAATATGGCCGCCAGATGGCCATCTTGAATTTCCCCTTGAAACATTGTAATCGTGAATTCTCAAGAAATACTTCATGGATCTTTCTGAAATTTGGTACACAGGTTTAGTGGTCTATTTGTGCAAGATACCTTTTTTTGGTCCGATTCGAAAATTCAAGTTACGCTTCAAATTAATACGGTATTCCCGAGTTGTGACGTTGCAGCACAAGAATAGGCGGATCAAACGGTGGGGCATATTCTATATATTGACTATAGATAATATCCATACCATCACCTTCTATATCAAGGAGTTCAAATGATTACGAATTAAAATGTATTTCTTCAAATTTTAAATCAGTTTACTTTAGTCCATGCCATTGCAAGTGAACTGCCTCACCGTTTCGTCTGCCGACGGGTCGGTTGCACGAAGGGACGTCACTCTTGTGACACAACGTCACAACTGTAAAATACTGCGTGTTTTGATCCAAAGGAGATAATCAGGATTCAGACACTTTCAAAGTTTCAACATAACTGCACAGACCGGATCCCTTCAGTATTAAGTTTTCTACCATCTTACTAATTTCGAGCATGGTATCTTAAAAGAGATAACTCAAACTAACCCAGTCCATTTGATCCTAATTATAAAATCTTAAGTATGTTTCATAGCTCATGCGAAAGTGTCAAAGAGATTTGTCTTCGCTTCCAGTACCCAATGATGACACGTGCAAAAAAAAAAAAAAAAATACTACAAAACGAAGATGACGGATCCTCTGGGCATTCACTTTCAGACTAACTGTGCTCATTTCACTTGTACCATAACAACCGATATCAAGTGCAGTTTCTAGAAATCTTGAAACTCCTGAAACTTAGAAAGATAATGTCTTGGTGTTTTCCAGTGTCCCTTTTTCGATCTTTTTCGCTCAAATTCGAAATTCTGCAAACAAAATTACAAATCATTCGTTTGTTCTTAGTAACAATGGACAAAAAGATCCTCTTGTCATTAGCTTACAATTATCGGACAATGGTGGGCGCCAAGATCCTTCAGGATCTCTCGTTTTTTAATTTAGCGCTACTGATGTCATATAAATTAGATCTTTGAACGCGGAAATTCTTTAATGGCCGACAGCTGAATATTGAATGATGGCCCACACGATTGTATTTCCATAGATATAGTAGGAGGATAATATATAATTAATTTTCACCCAAAGAAAACAGTCAAAATGATCACTGTATGACAGCTCGGGTGACATCTGTCCCTTCTTCCACTAGCTTCTGAATGGAACAGCAAGATTCATATATGAATATATATTATAGCAAAGCATCATTAGTAGATTTTTTTCATTTTTCCTCCCTTCGAGAGAAAACACGTTATTTCTCCTTGAGATATGTACTTTTGATTTTCGGATTAAACACCTCGCCGTTTGCATATACATTATACGAATGCGTTATTTAATCATAAATATCTACTCAAAATATTCGTAGATCTGTGAAATCTTTTATTTATCAGGTCGCCGAAAAGAATAGCGGTTCGCCTGGCATGGTGACAGGTTTCCCAGTCTATATATTTATGACTGAGTATGTAGGCATTAATAGGTATTACTTGCGGGCTTGGTGTTTGAAAAAATGTCAAAATCGCAATCGTTTCCGTTGTCGTAGATTCAAGGTGAGATCAAGTCATTTTCAATTTAATAGAAATAAGATATATAAGTCTAAGTATGCTACTCCATCTGACGATCTGTGGTTTCCTTCAAAATTCAGTGAAGGGGGGGGGGGGGGGGGGGTATATCCGAACCGAACGCTGGCGAGTGCTCACGAATGGGCGCAACTTTTGGTAAAATATATTTTCCGCATATTCATAAGAGAACACATATGAGGTTGTCAGTTAAAACGTGTCCATAAGTAATAAGCATTGGAAAACATATGTTGTCGGTATACAGTTCTGCCAAATGTAAACTGAAATCAGGCCGATTCTATCAACAAAAAAACATCCCATGAACGATATTCCATATATGTAATGTAACTGAAGAAGTAGCCATGATGTTGATAATATCTATAAACCTCGACCATAAGCATCTCGCTTAATTCATATCGTTCGATTTTTCTAATTCCAGATTTGGGCCTTTTGCTCCGTCTTCCTGCTGATCGTCTCGATCACGTGCTACGCTCTGACAACCTTACCAGATGCCAAGCGAGCATATGCTAAAAACGCACTCGAAAGGAAAACAGCTGATGCTCCAAATGACGAATATTACCAAAGCCTTTTGTTCATCGTCACCGCCATTGATGTTTTCTGTCTAACTTTTTTCACTATCGAACTGCTGCTGAGGCTATTTTCCTCTCCTTCGAAGCTCTCATTCATCTGTTCTTTCCTTTTTATTTGTGACGTATTATTCCTGATACCAGGTTGGATTTTGGACGGCATAATTTTGTCCGGTTCGGACATCTTGATTACTACAAACGGCAACAACATCGCGCTTATCGTCGTCCAAATTATAACAGTCGCTCGATTGTTTCGTATCTTCCGCCTGGCCTGGTACTTCCAAGGAATCCGAATTTTGCTCTACGTTCTGAAAGCCAGCATTCGGGAGTTGTTTCTTTTGATCGTATTTATATTTATTGCAGTACTCCTGTACGGTTTTCTGATTTACAGTGCCGAGGTCAGCACAAACAACTTTGACAACGCCTTCCAGGGCTTCTGGTGGGCAATAATCACCATGTCGACTGTGGGGTATGGCGATTATTTCCCCACTTCGATCATAGGGTACATTATCGCCGCTATGTGCGCCATATCAGGACTGATTCTTATCGGTATGCCTATTCCCATTATTGCCAATAATTTCGACCTTTACTATGGCTTCAGAGAACGAAAAAGGCGTGACAAGGAAGAGCTACAAAAGGGAGACAATTCAGACGATCGTTGGAATGGTAATACCCTTCACCAGTAAAAGAGATCATCAACCGAACGCATGTCACGACCATACGTAGCCGCTTCTGTTACGTAACCATGCGGTAACTAGTGCTTTCTGTGTATATACGGGTGTGTCCCAATTGATCACAGCTGATTGGTCCGTTGAAGACTATGTCGGCGCTATCATAATCCTCGAACGAAGACACACCTCCAATAGTGTTGGAAGAAAATTATCCCCGTCACAAAATAGGAAACATATTTTTCCAGTGAACTGCCGCCAATTTTATTTCTTTCAAATAATTTAGACCGTTTGTAATATACTTTGTCTTAAGAAAAACAAATAAGCATGCACCAGGAGTGTGAGAAATAAAGTAGCTAATTCACACAACGTTGGTCTAGTCTCGCGCAGCATCCCCTAGACTTGGCCCTCGCGTGCTCACGTGGTACTGGCGTGTCTGGTGTTTGGTGTTTCCAGGTCAAATATTTAAAAACAGATAGTTTCATTGGCTGGTTTAAATGGAGCGGACACGTGACTTATTGCTTGGGGAAGCTGACGTCGGGCGAAATACACAGTGAATGAAGTCAATCCGCTAAGGGTAATCACGAAATTCCCTTAGCATTAGAAAGATTAACCTTTGGCTCAATTTTCTTCGAATTTTCTCCACAAGCCAATGAAATTTCTGAATTTCTGTTTGAAAATTTGAATCGGCCAATCAAGTGCTTTAAAACTGGAATATATCCCGTGATGCATTATTGTATCTGTTAAACTCCATTGTGATTGAACTTTCTTCATAAATATATATATCAGCGTACAATTTTAAATATCATTGACTCATTATTTTTCTATCATTTTCTCAATATGAGAACATTTCAACGTGAATAATTCACCAAACTCTCCAGCACAAAATCTAAAATATTCATTTTCGCCTATAACATACCACGCAGTCGCGATTTGGGTTTATCATTGTTTATTCGTACACGATCTGTGTTTGGAGCCAATCCCGGGACAATGGTGTATTGTGAGGTCGGATATATCAGAGAGGGTAAACATCCACAGTACGTTATATCGATACTATCAATTCCGAGACAGATTGCCCAGCAATGTGAGGATTCCGGAAAAAAACCTACCCAATCATCAGACCTTTTTTCTCCGAAAAGGGACATTTTGCAGAAGAAATTCAACCGGAAGAGGACAACGGTCTAAAAGGAGACAGTTATGACGTTGCTAACAACTTCAATGACTATCCCTTCCTAGTATAATCCGTGGCGTGCCCGACTCCTCCTACTCCTCCTCCTCCTTCTCCGC
Organism: Hanleya hanleyi; assembly: GCA_036873755.1. Lineage (NCBI taxonomy): Eukaryota > Metazoa > Mollusca > Polyplacophora > Lepidopleurida > Hanleyidae > Hanleya > Hanleya hanleyi. Next base: position 23,188 of record JAVTVY010021715.1, read on the forward strand.
TTTACTCACTGCACAGCGGGTCGCATAGGTGTGGCGCGGGATAGGGTGGGGCGAGAGACCTGGGGTTTTCACTCTCTTCCTATTTCTTTAATGCAGCGCCTAAAATCGGCGGCGATATCGACGCAGGCGCTGTGTAATTGAGCAACAGCTAGTGAATTCGTTGCTCATTCCATCGAAAAAATCCAGAACTACGAAAGCATGAAGGAGAGTAACGAGAACTACAAGGAGAGTGCAACTTTTAATATTCGACACGTTACGTCATGCGAGGTAACGAATATTCTATCTCACCCATTTTGATTTCTTAAAGAAGGGCTACAGCTGTCAATACGCCCTCATACGAATTACCGAACATTCATAGGAAGCACTTGCCAAAAAGGAAACAGTCGCATCTATGTTAATGGACCTCTCCAAAGCATTTGACTGTTTACCGCAGGATCTGCTCATAGCTGAACTTAACGCCTATGGTATGTCACTTCAAAGTCTCACCCTAGTGTCCTCCTATCTTAATTCGTCACAGAAAGCAGAGATTTAAATTGGTTGACTATGTCAGTGATTTTAACTACATTTTCAGAGGCGTGCTACAGGGATCTGCGCTTGGGCCGGTTTTATTTAACTTTTTTATTAATGGCCTTGCATGACATTTACAGAAATCTTCCTTACTCAACTATGCCAACGACAGTACCCTCAGATCTGTGGAAAACCTACCCCCGGATGCCATACATTCTCTAACTGTGGACACTAGTTTGTGCATAAGGAAAGCCGAATGCAGACAAGCCCGGATAAATTTCAACTGACAACTCCCGGGGCAGCATCTTCGGAACCATGTGTCAAGCTTCTGGGAGTGATGACTGATCAAAAACTTTCTTTTTGCAATCATATTGATCAGCTCTGTACGGAAGCAGGACGACAGCTGACAGCATCAATGTGAAATATTCACCATTGATATCTTTCGTTCCCACTGTCTTTGAATATTGTCCCCTGGTCTGGTTTCCGGTCACTGTCTATGATACTGATAGACTAGAGAGACTCCTAGAGAGGGGACTCCGTTGTGTATATATGGATTATGCTAGCACTTATCATTCTTTACTGAAGAGGGCGAACATGGTTACCCTTGAACAGAAGCGAAGACGAAAACTAGTGACTGAGGTGAACAAATCTATACAGGGTCTAACACCACTATATATACAAGAATTTTTAAATTAAAAGACTGTTCGTAAAACCTGATGAGAGTTTTTAATGTTGACGAATCTAAAGAACCTCCATCCTTATCTGCTTTTAAACCTAGACTCAAAAACTAATTGCTAAATATTTTAACTTTGGTTTATTCCCCAACATTGTAAGGTAATTTCAATATATTCTACTATTCGCTATTATTATTAATCATTTTCTTAAAATCAGTTTATTCTTATTAAATAATATGTAATCTGCTTTATTAAATATATTCCTGATATTTTCAAGTAATATATCATTCATTATAGATCCGCATGATTAAAAGTGATGAATTTGGTTCATCATTTGTATTCATCATGTGATGTGAATTTACATAGTGCCTATCGCATATATGCATGTATGTTCTGTTAATCGATAGGCATGTGGCTGAAAAAAGAATCAATATAAAAGATCTCCAGTGAAATATTTACATATGTTCCTTATTTTACGTAGGGGTTTTGATTGGTGGGGATTTTGTCTGGTAGGTTTTTGTATGTGGATGGGGGGGGGGGGGCTGTCAGTGGGGGTTTGTCTCGTGGGGGTTGTGTCTGTATCCCGGTGAAACACAGAATTAGATTCCGATACGCTCTGCATATAATTCAGTGTTATAACTCAACATGAGAGTTGTTGGATATTTTGCCCATATAGGGTAAGAGATAATTTTTTATAGTCACTTCAATGATATTGTATCGCGGTTGTACATAAATCAGAATCATTAATATTTATTACCTTGAAGACTACAGCAAAATATACATATTCAATTTCACAAGACACATTTTTATGCGAAAATACAAGAAACGAGAAATATCTTCAAAAACATTATGGGCGACGGAGTTTAAATGTGGGTTGTGCAAAATACTTAATCTGCATAATAAGTTTTTTTATGTGAGGCATGAAAACTTGTTTGCACATCAGATTTTGCAGGTGTAACCATTCGTTTCTGAATACTATCCGGCAGCGAGAAAGGAGCTGTCAGTGTCAACATATGTCATTGTCAACAACGATGGCGACGCACCTTTAGTTGTCGTGCAACCTGTAACCATCTGGGTCATCTATACGCGGTAAGACTGACCCTGGGATCGTGTGTATCCATTTTCATCAGTCTACTTTCGGCAACTGCAAAAGGGAATTTCCAGAAATCAATACCACGTGACTTTGTCAGCCAATCAGCTAAAGTCTACCGACGTAACCCCAACGTAACCCGCCATTTTCGAGTCATGTGATGTCCTACTTGTTCAAAATTACAGATCTATCACACCTCTTGGATGATACGAAAGTTATTCATACCTCTATATATTGTAAGCCCAGGCAATATCTGTTTCCGAAGTGGTATAAAAAACCTGTCATTTGTCAGATTTCTCGAGTCTGTTTTTCGCCGGATGAAGACCGAACAGAATACCGTAAAGTATCGGATATCGCTCCGCGATAATGGAGACACGATTCGCAAGCCGAAGTGTACGCAAATGGCTGTCGTGGTGATATGACAGATTGAATACCCGGTTCCTACATGTATGTGATAAGCCTTGAATCGGGAACCTCTACCTAAACACTTCACATACTAAATATGCAAAGAATCTGACACTAGGAATAGTTTGTTGTGTTTTTTTTTTCAATTAGGAGAAAGTTATTTCATGCCATTCCATTGGTTAAAAATCGACTTTTGTCGATCAATTAGATGAAGTGGCGTCATTGGGTGAGTGAGTGAATGGGATTTAACGTCGCTTTCAACCTTATTTCAGTCATATCGCGTCGAACCAATTAAGCACCATCCAGCCAAGTTGCGTTCCTGTTGCTTCAAAGAAGAAATCTTTGCAGCAACATGGAACCAGACACCTCCCATTCACCCTATAAAACACCGAGGATAGCACACAAGCCACAGACAGGACGCTTACATGGTGCAATAGAGATAACGATATTACAGTGTTAGACATCACATTATCAAGTTCCTGTTGCTTCTCAGCAAAATGCTGAGGAACACGTGCCCGCCCAACCACCAGCGTAGCGTCAATGGATACGTATACTAACATTTCGTTTGTTACCGTCATACACGAGGCAACACAGAGGAAGTCAGAAGAAAAGCTCGCAGAACGCACAGTTGCCTGGCCTGTGGAATATTGGATGGTCCATGTCTACGTATAAATTTGTTCAATAAATTATGAAAATTAATGAATATATATATTATATATATTTTTTTTTTAATAATTTTTTTTTTTTCTTCTGAGTGTATTTCTCTTTCATCTTTGACTCAATAAAAGCCATTCCCTGAAATGTCAAACCGAGTTACTTACAGATTTTAATTATCTATCATACCCTGTCCTCTATGACATAGAATAAAAGACTATTCTATGTCATAGAGAACAGGGTATGATAGATAATTAAAATCTGTAGTAACTCGGTTTGACATTTCAGGGAATGACTTTTATTGAGTCAAAGATGAAAGCGAAATACACTCAGAAGAAAAAAATAATAATAATAATTAAAAAAAATATATATATAATATATATATTCATTAATTTTCATAATTTATTGAAAAAATTTAAACGTAGACATCGACCATCCAATATTCCACAGGCCAGGCAACTGTGGCAGAACGGAAAAACTTACAAGCTGAAGCAGTCACACTGAATCACACAGATTTTAAAGGGCGAAGTACTGATCAATATATAAACATTCCACACAACACATACACCGCATCACAGTGGGCTGATCGAGGAACGCTATACTATTATCATCGATGGAATAATCGACCCGATGCTACTGCTGACGGTGTCAACAAGAGTGCCGTACAGATTTGTTTGCAGCAGATGAAATGAACTATGGTCGTGGTAGTAATCAAGTTCATGTCAATGTGTGGTCTCGATATTATTATTTCAAAAAAAATAAATATATATATATATTATAAACAAAATCTCATCTTCGTATCATGGACCCAAAATAATATTTGAATGTTTGCAGCAAGATATTTAACATAATACAACCCTCAGTTTTCGTTCCATCCTCTAGCACTCATCATCGTTAATCCGTTTGATCTTCAAACTAGTAATGGCGATAAACTATGACTGATCGAACATATATACAAGGGGGGAAATTAATTTTTTACAGCCTGTTCGCCGCTAAATGCGCTTTATAGCCCAATTCGTAAAGGGTTTGATCTCTTTTATTTCCACTAGAGGCGCAATGGTGCAGGAAACTTCCGGTAAGTACCAAAGGCTCACGCAATTATAATTTATAGCCTCCAGTCATGGTGTGGTTTAAGGATCAGTCATTCATAACTATTTAACGACAGGACGATGCTGTGTCTGCATCTTTGAGACCTCTTGTCTATTGTCTGTTATGTCAGTATGTACTCCAATTTTAATTCATACCTCTGGGTTGGGATAGTAACAGTGTCACAAGCAGAGGGTATTTTGACGTGGAAAAATAATGGCCTCTTTGCAGAGCTTGCTGACTTACGGATTGATGCATAATATGACACCCATATCTGTGTTGAAGCATAAAGTGACCCATTGTCTGGGTTAAAACATAATGAGACCCCATGTCTAGATTGAAGCACATTGTGACCCTCATGTCTGGAGCGTAATTTGATCCAATGTCTGGGATGAAGCATAATGTGAACCCTATGTCTGGATTGAAGCATAATGTGACCCTCATGTCTGGAATGAAGCATAATGTGACCCCATGTCTGGATTGAAGCATAATGTGACCCCCATGTCTGGAATGAAAAATAATGTCTAATTGACGAGATAAGTGTTTCTGCTCCACTCGCAGGCGTTTTCCTCAACTGAAATGTTTATTAGAAAATTTGTTTCACCAAATGCCATCCAAAAATGAATAACGCAATAATTCTTTGCGATGCTCAATGAAATCTTCAGATTTTTCAAAAGATCGAGTAACAATGCTACTTGGCTAAATATGTATACGACATATATATCCTGGGATATTACTCCCCACTAACGGATGTTGGCATTGTTTCAAAAGATGATTGATGAGAACAATGATAGGGATGATAAGACGAGAGGGCACTCGCTGATACAGTCTAAGAATCCAGAATGCCAAAATATAGAGCTGTACGGTTTATTGTCGGGCTGGAATGATTCTCTGGATCAATACAATTAAACACACAATTCATTATGAAATACAAATTTAGACACGCAAGTATAATTAACAGAGCAGCGGTAGAATAAATTAAAAGCGTAATATAACGTATAGAACATATTACAGTTTATATTGTATAAGCAATATACAAATAACATGAATAAATTAAAACACAAGAAATTATACATATTACTAAATCTGAACGTTGTGCAGGAACAGTGCATAATTCAAGCCGTTAAGAAGCAATGATTTACAGAGATATATGAACAGAATTTCAGCAAACCATTCAACTTCTGAAATGGAATTGGAATCAAGAATAAGTCACAATATAGAGCTGTACAGTTTATTGCCGGGCTGGAATGATTAACAATCCATTACCAGTCCGTGGAATTAAAAGTATAGACTAGGCAGCTGACGTCAGACGTTTTTTACTTCTGAAATCTGGGCTCATCAATAGTCTCCGCATAGGAACGTTCGAATAAGTAAAAAGTTTGCTTTGAGAGCTGCAATAAACTAGAAAATGCCAGATTTTGGTTGGGATACTTTCCTTCCCATTCGACGACCCTTCCATGTTGAAGGTATCCACCAAATGGTACGTATACATGCCGATTTGTAAACGTGATCTCGCGTGAACATACGCGTAGCAATTTGACTCGTACCTCACCCTGGCTACGTTCGAACAACCTGTTCTGCATTGCTGCGGTAGACGTTTTAAGGTTTCCGCATTGTTGTTTGAGAGAACAACTCCACAGGACGGAGCCCTCGTCGTGCAGGTAAATAGGTCAGCCATTACTTTGTCACTAAACGCCATGATGTCAACTTTTTAGACTCCAATTTGCCAACAAATCCCACTAACCAAGCCTCTGCAATACAGTCTTAACATAACAAGGACATTGGCAATTCTACGCGCCAAAATTGAACTCTCGTTTGTAGATTGCCGTCAAATTTTATTGAAATACGTTATACCTGTAATGTGACTGGAATACGAGATGAAATCATAGGGGCTCGTTATCGTTGTTAATTGGTTAAATAGGTTGATTATAGGGGGGGGGGTCGAGGTCGGTAACAAAGGCTCCTCGACCTACCTCCCCCTATTATCAACCTATTTAACCAATTAACAACGGTAACGAGCCCCTGTGGATGAAACCGGCCGGGAAGACGTATTTGTGACCAGAACCTGTGCTATTTTGTGATGTTGCATGGCAGTATGAGTAAGTTACACACAATAAAATGGAACTAAAAGTGAGTAGTTACCCGATCTTCATTTGCTTTTATCACCACCGCTTGCAAAAGTGGATTTCTTTATATCCGTGAAAGCTAACACAGGGCGGGTGTTGGAAGAAAAATATGTCGCGTTCTCCATAATTTTGTGACGTCATCTACCTACCCTTGATACCAAACATTCAATCTTCATGGAGGTGTTTTGCACTTCCTGTGACTTGTACACATTACTTGCCCCTTCAGAGAAGTTCGTGTCAAATCTAAGGCAAATGATTGCCGTGAATAGGCGGCCTAAAGCTTCGTAATCAATCTAAGCTAATGCAATCAATGCATCCGCCAACGACAATGCGACAGCGATAATGCGGCGATGGCATAGAAATCGGTCATATGGAAATGAACTGGGCTGTACACATACGCACGGCACGCCAACGGCAACGCGATAACACGGTTTGGAATCGGTCCAGCAGTACGGAGCCGTGGAGGGGATGTCCCCTCCACGGCTCCGTACAGCAGCCATTCTCCTTTTTTTTTTTTTTTTTTTTACCGCTGCCGAGCATAAGAGTGACGTAACCACAGCTGCATACTCAAAAGAATATGCCCCGAAAAGCTGAAAAGTATATTTCTATGCCGTCGCCACATTGCCGTTGTCGCATTGTCGTTGTCAGTATGGATGAATGTGTACGAAGCTTAACACGGCCATTGTACCGCGCCGGGCGATCGTCGGTTGATCCTATAAAATTGCCGGAATATCGGTATATCATACCAGGGCATTATAAGCCACACCATTACGTGTTCAACATAGAATATACGTAAACTGGACTGGTGAAAATTCTAATCACAGCAATAAAATATATACTGTACAAACATCAATCAAAACGACACTTAAACTAAAATATTAAGGAGCTTGCAAATATGCATTATAACAAATGCCAAATTAGTGCTTGTCTCTCTTGTCTTATAAAGTTTACGTGAGAGGATTGTTGCAACTACTAATGAATCGTTGCAATTGCGACAATTGATTCACTAGTAGTTGCTACAGAGCCTAGTTTTTATCGAGATGTAGTTTCATTTAGACTGTCGACTGTTTCGTTCAAATCCACCGTGAATATATACCCTATATATGGCTTATCCAAAGCAGCAAAAAAGTCTATATAGCGTTTGGTGACAGAGAAGGAACGGGCTTTGAAATGATCATTTTACAAAATATTGCCTGCATACAGTCGTATTCATGATAGGTGAAATATAGGTCTGCCAGTACACAGGCAAAATTTCACCGTGAAGTACTGGTATATAATGTCGGTGCAGTTACCGTTTGGTTACCTACAGGTGACCTATGAGTTACTGTTAGGTAACTGAACCAACATTACATCTCAGTACTGTAAAGTTCTGACTGAACAGTACTGTGCAGTTACCAACCAGTTACCATTATTGTCGTTACATTGGTTTCCTTTCAGTTACTGATCAGTATATATTGAGCAACTGGTTGGTAACCGCTCGAATTCGAACTTTGCAGTGCTGTGAAGTTGTGACTGGTAAGTAACTGATAGGTTGCTGATAGGTGACAAATCGGTTGTGACCAGGCAGTTACCAACATATTGCTGCTAGGTTACCATTCAGTTACTGTTCAGCACCCTAAAGGTTACAAGTTGATAGGTTACTGTTCAGTTACAGCTCAGTTACTGACTGGCAACCAAGACCTTAAACTGATAAGTTACTGCTCAGCTACTGATTGGTAACCTATATATTTACTGATAGGTTCCTCTTCAGTTAATGTTCTGTTACCATTCAGTTACTGATCAGTAACCTAAAGGTTGCATGTTGCATGGCTACTGTTCAGTTACATATCAGTTTCTGACTGGTAACCAAGATATTAAATCTATCGGTTATTGTTCAGCTACTAACTGGTAACCTGTATGTTATTGATAGATTACTGATAGGTCACTGTTGGGTTACTGCTAGGTTACTGTTAGGTTACTGCTAGGTTACTGATATGTTATTGTTTAGTTACTGTTCAGTTACTTATTTACGGTACTGAATATATTCCACAAAACATTTCAATGTTAACCAATAGAATTGTCCATGAATGATCACGTTCTGAGTATTTATTCCACAGTTAAACTCAAAAGTTAGATGTTGATACTACTGAAGTTTGAGAAGGAGTAATTTTATGCTGCAAGAAGCTCATCGGTTACTGTTAATGGCTACTGTTCGGTTACATATCAGGTTCTGACTGGTAACCGTGATATTATTCGGTTACTCAAATCCACACCAACCAGAGATAAAATTGGATTCATACAACTCACTTGATAGAATAGTTTGTGGACACAGAAAACAATTAATGAAGTGCAGCCAGCATGGGTTCGGGGAGGACTTTTGAAAAAAAAAAGCCCTTTAAAAAAATATATATATATAGAAAAACATAGTTGGTAATGTAATTATGTCAAACCCCTCCGTGTACTAACTCTTTTTATCACTTTGCCCCTCCCCCCCCTCAATAATTGCAGCTGAAGATCCTGGAAATGGGTCGAAAATTAGTAGAGAAGCCTCTAAAATCTCTAAATGTTTCTTACCCCCCCCTACCCTCCCCCCACCTTTTCTTACTTCATGGGTCCAAATTTATCGCGACTGGTTTTAAATTGCAGTTTCATGCAAAGTGCCAACTTCTTCTCAGTGTTTGTTCATCCTGATTTAGTGTTAACTCCAGCAAAGTCTTCATGAATTATGCAGTTCCATGTGATATCCGCCTCTCTTTTTCGATAAAAACTTAAATTAGTCCCGAAATTGCCGCATTTGGCACTCACAACTTCAAATAATTCAGCTTGGCATCGATGCAATGTTCAACAATATGCATTACAACACATATAAGGGAAGTGGGAAGAGGTGCCGACATACTGACAGAGCCACATGACTTCACAGTAGTCTTCTGGTTAACCTATTCTAAAGCACATGCCAAGAATCTAACGATTAGTGATATGTGTTGTATCTCAGGTACGCTTTTATTGTACCTGTTCATGTGGCAACGTGGATAACGGCCCCTAGCACCGGCATAAGCGATATTAGATACAAATCTATATAGAGAGCTATATGATGGAAATGCTCTGACAACTCGTATATTGGCAATCAAACCAACTTGAAATTGAACCAACAGAAACGCAACTTTGCTTGGTGGTGCTTAGTTGGTTCGTCGTGATATGGCTGAAATATTGTTAAAATCGACGATAAATCCTATTAACTCACTCACCAATACGCATTGTTGAACTGACATTTTCTTGCAGAGGTGTTAGAAGTTGACTTTGGCTTAAACTGACCAGAAGAGGGTCTCACTCGAACAACAATATTTGAGGAAGATTTTTTATTTATTTATTTTATTTTATTTTTTTTGCCTCTGTGAAAGAGCGAGGAAGACGGAAATTGTGAAACTTTTCACCCTAAAATCTTCTCTGAAAATGCGCCAAAGAGCGTAAAATGAAGGGCAAATTTTAAAAATTTCCCGGGGGACGACCCACGGACACCCCGCATCGGGGAAGTGGGACACCCCTCCCGGTCACCCCGATTTTTGCCCTCGATGTTGAATGGCCAATTCCCAATATTGATCTAGTTAATCGCTGGACAATGCAGTCTTGCCCAAGTGTCGCCGTCGTGATCTTTGGGTTGTTCTCTTGACCCTCCGCTATGTTTATAACACGGAGAGGGTTTTCCAACTATTGATAACTGGTGTAAATATAATAAAATATTCCCACCATTCCAAGAAAGGATCAACAAGCTTACATTTATGATAAGCCTGACAACCTCAGGTCGAAAATATACCAGTTATCATCAGTTGAAAAACTCACTCCATTTTATAAACATAGAGGAGAGGTCACGAAAACAACCCTCGATCACGGTTGGCCACATGTTGTGCACCAGTGTCGCCGACAACGTGGCCAGACAGCATTGTCCAGGGATTAACTTGAACTATAGTGGGAATGGCCATTGATTACGAGTTTTGGTCTGCCTGTGTGCTATGGAAATTGGGACATGCCATTCAGGCCAACTTTCAAAGTTTGCTTTCTGTGAATAACATATTCTCAATTATGTTTCAGCCTATTTCCGCCAAAGTAGGCCTACGAATACCGAAAGAGTACTGAAATATAACAGCACTGAAATTTTACAGTTCTGACACAGTAATTGCAGTACTGGAACAGTACCGGTACTGATATATATTAGATGAAAACATCTCAGATCAAAATATTACGGATAAGATAAGACTTTATTTGCTCCTTATGCCCGAAGGCTAATGGCACAGCATGTTAAAACAAATAAATATTTCAAATACATATATAAATATTTCCAGGATATACCTATAAGTGGTCGAGGATAGATGGTCTATCATTTGGCCGCAGGGGAGACATATAGTAGATAAACATATACATGTATAGACTACGAGTCTTTCAAATACTCAAAGCATTCGTGTACATATCTCATTACACTGCAAGCCCGTAGGCTGGTTTGGCAACGGGGGGTTCGGTAGAGAATACAGCGGAAATCCTAATGCGAGCGCCGCTATCAGTTTTTGAAAATTTAGATAATATATGGCGCGTTCTGGTTCATTTTGACAGCATATTTTCGACATCCGCCAACTGCATTTTTTCGACTGATAAATTCAGTATATGACTATAATCGACTCGTTGTGTGAATGTCGACTGGGAGATGGTTAATATTCAATCATGGAAAACCCCCTTTGATCAAGATTATTATCATTAACTCCTCACCCCTGTGTGGTGGCTAAGAGTGTCCGGGGATAAGTGTCCCGTTTCCTATCTTTTTATTGAGTGAAGAGTGTCCTACCTCTGGAGATATCTGGAGAAGAGTGTCCTAGCTGTGTTAGAAGATAGGAGCCGGACACTCTTAACCATGGGATATTCTTAGCCTCCACACCGGCCTGCCGATATATTTGTGCCACTTCAGTTCACACTTGTTACGATCTGGTAAATCACGCCAACAATTCCTTCGATTCAGCGATCCTATTATCAAGAAACTCGCCCATGTTTATTACTGTATATTTCGCTTCTATCTGTCATAAAGAAAATATGTCAACCAGCTAAGACTTGATCACGTTAAGATTAACAATGTAGTCGTCTTGTGTCATCAATGTGCATGTCAAAATTTACTGTCTCACATTCAGGACTTCTACGAAAGGAATTTTATTCTTTCCAGGACGAATTTTCTATAAATGCCCAGATTTAAGGGGTCAGAAGAGAGGGTCCAATTAAAATCCAATTTTATGTTGAACAGTATATTGAATCGAACGAAGGACTTGCACGTACAATGGTCGGCTCAAGGGACCACCAGAAAGGTGAAAAATGGATTACGTAACCCGTTAATGAGAGTGATCATCTTCCATAAATTATGGCTTAATTATGGACTACAACTCAAGGCGCGTTGACCGTAAATGGGCGTATAATTTGTTGCGAGCTGGCGGCCGCGTCCAAGGGCCTTGGGTGCGGGTCCTTCCGTGCACTCTGAATTTTTTCCCCGGGCAGCGGAACTCGGTCTGCTCCGGGGGGGGGTTGTACTCATTATCCATCTAAATAGGGAAATAGTTTCATCAAATAGATTTAATAAATATGGTCCGATACAGTTAAAGAGTTTATCTCTCTGGGGTTGTAATCTCGTGCATTGCAGGAGAAAGTGCTTCTCATCTTCGACAACCTTACAGGTGAGACAGAGCCGTTGTTCACGGGGTAGGCCTATATTGTGATAGCTCCCCTTTTCAATTTCCAATTTGTGGGCACTAATTCTGAACCGTGTCAGGACTACACGATGGTGTCTATTTGGTATGGAAAAAAATGCATCCTCACCTCCGAGTGTTTCCTTAAAAGTACTGTAAGTCTCCAGTTTACTACGTTCAGAGATCTTACTTTTCCAGAGTGTAACAAATATATTAGTTAAAGTTTTCCGAATAAAGTTTAGGGTTGATTTTGGGGAATTACAACCTTGATTCTCCCACAGATATGCACAACCAGTCACAGAGAGAGTTTTTCTGATGAAGGTAACCCAGTTGCAGCAGTTTGGACTTTACATGAAAGCATCCCAGTTCAAAATATTTCCCTGGATTAAAATATAATTCTTGTGAAATATGACATTGCGCTGCGCGTTTTTAAAATTTCAAGATCGCGCAAGTATTTTAAAATAGCACGAGCATTTTCAAATTCGCGCTAGAAACACTTTTCAAAATCGCTCAAGCAAACTATTCATGTTGAATTTCTTTTCAGCAGAGGACTATTTTATCTAGTTCTACTAAATTTTTGCACATTTCGTTTACACTATCGCGTGTTTAGTCTGAAAGGGTTAATTGAATTGACCTTAACATAATTGACAAAATATTGATAACACGAGGCAAAATATCAGTACGGTATACAAATAAATTAGTTTCACACGAAAACTTTCATTGTGACGCCTAGACTTCCGCCCCAGAAGCTGCGAAAGTTCGACAAAAGTTAACAGGAATCATCATATGGAATTTGCAATCAATGATTAATTTAATTTTGTGCGGTTGAGCTTTGTGGAACGAAAATCAGATATACCGGTAGGCGAAAAGTGGTTCGCGCAAGGATCCGTTGCGCAATTTTAAAATATTTGCCCAATATCGTTTTTTTTAATTATTTTAACATTGTGCAAATATTTTTTAATTGCGCAGGTTAAACAAAACGCGCGTAAAAAATTTACCATACAATCTCTATAGCCTAAGAAGCACCATTCATCGACAGACCATTGAATATGACAGACCCACCTTTACGTCGGACATGGCCAAGCCCATATTTCATTTTGGAGTGGCTATGAATACGTATAAATAGTTCTTTTGTGTCAAATATGCCTATATTGTTTACTTTAATCCTAATATGAGGTGCTTGCATACCATTGTGAAAAATTCTGCCTGTCCTGAATAATTCCCCGAATCCCCATGTTCTGAGCTCCAAAGTCGTATGCATGAACGTGACAGGGAGACGGCTCCCCAACACCAGTAGGGGGCGCTTTAGGTACCGTAACGTAAGCAGACGGCACAGGGAATGACAGGGAAAGCACGGAAGTTTGAGCTCCCAAGAACGACAGCGGAAAACGTATTTTTTGCGTGACAGTGAAGTATTCTGTGCTAAAAACGAGAACAGGGAGGTTGACGATTTTCAGATCAATAAAGATGAGTGAGACTGCGAGTTGATCGAGCGCCAGGCCAATCCAATGAACCAGTGGCAGTGAACAACAACAACGCCATGAGGAAAATCAAGTTGCGAGTTCAAAATGCATTCACCCCACTAAGCCAAAAGAAGAATATATCCCAAATATAACCAGGTACCGTATCTACATATATCGGGTTAAGTCTTATTTCTATCAGCAGCACATTGTAACAGCTTCTCTGATCACAGCTACGCCTAGTTCAACAAGCTGAACCCTGCTGACATTTAATTTTGTGATATTGACAATGTCACAAAATTAAATGTCAGTAGGGTTCAGCTTGTTGAACTAAGTTACTTCCGGTTAATAAGTCATTTCATAATCCCAGAAGTACTTCATATTACCGCATACTGGTGGCATGTAGCCAGGCACGAGACTGAGGGGCAGGTTCACGTACATGTGTTTTTTTCACAAGAGCCAGAAAAGCCATCATCTTGGGAAGCGTACTTGCGCTAAAATGCTAAAATTATTCTAACCCTGGCGTTATTGGCTCTCGTGAAAAAACGCATGTGCGTGAACCTCCCTTCAGTCTCACGCCTGTCATGAATATGCGGTAATATGCGGTACTTCTGGGATTACGATGTGGCTTATTAGTTGGTTGGGGGTATTTTTTTTTTCTGGGTCTTCAGTGTGCTTAATATTCTACAGTTAATTTTCAGTCTCATCAATTTCAGGGCATCTTTCGGGCATTCTTCCGGAAATTTAATTTCCCAAAATGTTCTTTAAATGTTTTATTCTTCGCAAGGCCCCCTACACCGGTCATTTTGATTTCAGAATAAAAATTTCATGATAATTCTATTTCATCCACATTCAAAGAAAAGTGTAAACTGTCGTTCTCTCCATCTTCGTATTGATCAAGTAATATTCAATTTGTAATAGCTTGTTTGAAGCAGAGAATATCATATGTTCGAGTTCAAGTTCAATATTTATATTCATCTTCTGAAGGGGGAGTGGGAGGGGTGCATTACCGGTACCTGATCCCATTTACTATAGATCCTGACCGGGGAGGGAGGGAGAGACTGCTGAGTTTTTTAGTACATGGGATGACTTTTTTACCTGCGTCAGGGTGTGTTCATAATGTTTGTATTTCAATATAGGCTACCGTACAAATTCAAATTCTTTATTAGAGACGAACTCGGAACATGTGCATGAGAAGATTCAATATAATTCGCTACAAGTGATAGGGTACTTACATCATGGTTTTACTGTTCAAACTGAATTGTTTCATAAACCTACATGTATATTCAGATCAGTTTTCAAATAGAAAATAGAACAGTTTATATCTAATGTACATACACAGGCCCTGCTTTTCGTCAAAATTTATGGGAATCTAAACAGATTCTTGCAATGTAACTCTGTGGGAATCCTCGGGAATCCAAAGCTATGATTTGTACACAGAATGCTGAAATTTTACAGGAATCTGTTGGATTCCCATGAATTATTTTGCAGGAGTGACGACAGGAATCGGATTCCCGGATTCCCGTGTAAAAGCAAGCCCTGATACATGATACTGGCTGTAACCGATAATTGCAAATTTCCTTCCCAGAAGACATGGTTTTACTGTCCAAACATAATCAGTTGCTAATCATAGATGGAAGACTGGATCAAATTCAAGTTGATTGATTGAAAATTAAAGATATTAGAACTGTTTTTGTTCGAATGTATTGTGCCTATAAACAAAGATGAAATTGCAGATTAGAGTTTAAAATGTTAAGTTGATTGGTAGTAAATTACAGAATACAGGTATGTATTTGTTCTGATATTGTATATTGAGATAATAATAATGGGGGAGCAGGCCTTGTTTTTCGTCACAATTCACGGGAATCCAAATAGATTCTCGCAACCCAGCCCTACGGGAATCCACGGGAATCCAATGCTATCATTTCTATACA
Organism: Hanleya hanleyi; assembly: GCA_036873755.1. Classification (NCBI taxonomy): domain Eukaryota; kingdom Metazoa; phylum Mollusca; class Polyplacophora; order Lepidopleurida; family Hanleyidae; genus Hanleya; species Hanleya hanleyi. Next base: position 38,817 of record JAVTVY010021715.1, read on the forward strand.
GATTGCTAAAATTTTACGAGAATCTGTTGGATTCCCGCAAACTATTTTGCGGGAGTGCTGACGGGAATCGGATTCCCGTGGGAAAACAAGTCCTGGGGAGGGGGAGGGCAGGATTTTTTGGAATGTTAGGTTATCACATTTTCCAGTTTTAAAAAATGAGGAACTTTCTTTGTGGTACACATGTAAGTTTTATTTTGTTGAATTTTACCTGGTCCGTTAAAACAAAGTTGTTAAGTGTTAATTGTGATTGACTGCCAATTTATCAAGAGTTCCTAAGATTCAAATGTGATTTGTGACAATCATGATATTTCGCCATTCTAATAATCTGCTGAATAAATAAATAATATATAATACAGGATCTTTGCAATGTACAGTAGTCTGATTGCTGTTATCCAAAGAAAAACCAAAATGCATGTACATTAATGAAAATACTTGGTTAGCTAATATGAGTAATCTGTTGTTTCCATATGCTACCACCCTTGGTTTTTGAGTTTGAGTGAACAAAACAATAACATGTGGATTATTGTGGAATAGAAAGATATTAACATGCAACGCACATATCTTAGACTTGGAATTTCTGTTGACAACCACTGTCAACCGAGGTTTCACTTTCTATATCTATCTTATTACTACAGATGTGGACATTGCAAAGCCGGATATGAAATCCATCATGATATATTGTGGTCCACTTTATGAAGGCTTACTCAGATGCTGGTGAAGATCTTGCAGTAAGTAAATCTCTTCCTGTCCTACTAGATTTCTGTGTCTTAGAACTCCATTCTAGTAACTCCTGGGATCCATCAAAATGAATTTCATTTTCATATGGTTAATTTGGAAATTTAAATACTAAGGCTTGTTTCAGATAATCATTATCATAATAGCCTTCAGGCTGCAGATTGAGAAGCTTGATATTTCTTACTAAGGCATTAAGTAAATTGGTGGGAGGGGGCGGGGACAATTTTCAACCTTAGTTATTCCAGTAAACAATGGTAAAATGTTTCAGAGAGTGAGAGAGGCATCCCCATGGCCCATCTTTCATCTGATTGCCTAATAGGCAGACTGTTGAAGACAACAATAATAGTGTACTTGGATTAATATGTTCTCTACCTCAGTTGAGAGAATCAGCCAAGTCAATAACAGCAGAACAGGAGCAGAAGAACTTCACTGATCTTTTGATATGGATCAAAGAGGTGGAGGAGGTATCGAAAATTAGATTAATCTATCCAGGACTTACAGCAGATAGAAATGGTGAGTCAATGAAGCAAAGGCTAGAATGGGGGGGGGGGTTTGGCTTAATGTCACACTCAAGGTTGTTTCACTATGGTGACAATCAGTTTTGGTTGGTGGAGGAAGCCGGAGTACCCGGAGAGAACGCCACCCGTCAGCGACTAGAATAGGAAGATATATTCTTGGTTTGAGGAATTTTGAGATGGAGAATGTAATTTAAATTTCTAGTTCAATATGATTTCAAGATACAAAAACAATCTGTTGTGACTCTGGCTCCTAGAAAATGTGTGAGAAATTGAACAAAGTCTCTTTTGTCCACAGGGACCATTTTGGGATATTCCACTTCTTATTAAGAACACAAAAGAGCCAGCACTGGCATTTTGGTATGGGAGTATTTGTTGTTTCAGTTGAGAGCTTGAATGCACGATCTCGAAAGTTTTGTACAACGAGTACCAATATGCAGAAACCGATCTCCTGGCTAATGAATGATGCTGCATGTACAATTCAAAATGCAGAAAAGCAGAAAAATTAATTCAGTGAGTAATTCTCCTTTGTCCTGTCTCAAACATGTGGCTACATGTACCTGTAAGGTTTACAGTTGGGTGGTCTCTCATGTAAGATTCTATGGTTCAAGCCTTTCTATTACTGAAAGGCACCCACTGAGACTCAATCGTTCTTGTTCCCAGACAGACTATTCCTCTCCTTTGTTTTGTGACATTTACATGAAAGATGGGCCACATGGGCTACATTTGTGTTTTTGCTTTATGAGCCCAGCTATGTGACTCTCCAACTATTAATGTAATTAAAATTTCACATACATAAGTTGTCTAAATATTCTTAACAAACATGTTGCAAGATTATATTACCTTAAAATTTATTGGATTATTAATATTGTGGAATAGAAAGATAAGCCCTATTCATATACATCTAAATGGCAAATCACCAATTTTATAACCTTAATTTTCAACTCAACCAGGTCAGTGATACTGCCAGATCTTGAATGAGATCATGTGAGTGTGATAGATAACCACTGAAGATGAAGAGGGCATCCCATATTTTGTAAGTACATTTACAAATTAATGAAAATAATATTTCTTCCTGGTTATATAACATTTAGGAATATACATTTAAGTGATGCTATCATGATATTATCAAGTTAATCTATATGTAGCATTAACTTTTCTACCAGGGCTGCGTAACAGTAACTATTACATGCTGTGTTTATCACTAAATACCATTCACTGGTATATCACCCACTGTTGTCATTTGAAAAAACAACTGGAAAATGTTTATCTCTAAAATTGTCTGGCCTGGATGATGGCCTACCTAGATTTTGTGCAATAACTTCAAACTCTGTTTGGTTCTGGGTCTGGGGAGTTATTATCTGCAATACATTCCCAATGCAGCTTGCTGATTAATTCCAGTGGGCAATATACCAATGAAGACAAGTGGTGTGAAAATGATGCTTTGGGTCACAGGAGCAGGGATGAGGCACTGACCTGAAAGGAGGGACGGAGGAGCGGTTAGGGTCAGAGGAGGGATGGCAGGGCAGGGTCACTGATCAAAGGGGAGAAGAAAAGGGTACGGTCGAAGGAGGAGTATATAAGGGCAGGGTCAGAAGCGGGGACGTTTTAAAACCAGAAATCATTATCAAGGTGCCAATCAGAATAATGTGTATAACTGCCATGTTTACTTTCATAGCTATAATTTGTAGAGCCCATGTTTGATGAGACATGACTATTTGTAAAGAGTCATTGACACATTTAACCCAGTGATACTCACTTGATACTCATAGAGAGAGGGATTTACCACACCCATTCCATTCCAATCATCATTTATAATAAACAACTATGTATTTAGATGGGCATTTGGTTATGTTATTAAGAGGATAATAATTCTGAAAATTCCAATGCACATGCTTTGCTTATGTGTGTCATAGCCAGACATTTATTATTTAGGCATTAAACATAGAATGTATCATCCGTCTCATAAATCAGTCTTAAGACTTTCTTTTTTACCCATTTATTCCAGGTTAAATTTTGCATGCAGAGGCGGGAAGGGGGGAGTTAGTAAGAAAAATCTGATTTTCTTGTGTATGTAGTACTTGAATGCTCCCTAGACTACATTTGGATTTTTTTCAGATCAGGATGTTGTCATCAATATTGTTGAAAGAACAAATAATTACTACATAAATATAACCGAACAGGTCTTATTGCCTGAGCATATGTATCCTGAATTATCGCAATTTCTTGTCTTTCAGATTGCAACACCAGTCAATGTGATTAACTGCTGAAGCAGAACAAGGAAGTCATCTGCTCCTACAACATTGCTGACCAATCCTGTCTGCCCAGGGAAGAATCATGGGGCAGAGTTGAGAGATGCTTATTGAACACTTGTGCACATCAATAACCTTCAACATTTTATCATCACAGCAAATCATTACCATACATTGATTATATGCTCCATCATGTTCATCGTTGCTGGAAACGCTATAATTGACATATTATTACCATGATGAAACATACTCTGACATTTAACAATTGAGAGAGAGAGAATTGAGGTTTAACATCGCGTTCAGCATTTAACAATTGACTGTTTATACATACATTCAAATATATTGAATTGGGTATGATTTTGCAAGTATCAGCATGTATATTCAATATACAGTGAATACAATTAAAGTGGTGTGAAATATAACATTAGCTTTTGAATTGCTGGCCTCATGTAGTTCGGTGTAATGACATCACACCCTTTGCACTAGCCAATCCGAACTTCAAACAGTGCTGTTCAAAACTATTCCAAGGGGATAGGTAAAGGGTGTGTGTACATGTATGTATGGCATCTTGCTCTTCATTGTATTAGGGCATCTGACCTAGGACTGTACAGTGTAATCGTCATTGGGTACCCCACACAACACTATGCAGAAAAACAAGCTTCATCAGTCTGTGCGTTGACGTCGAGTGAGGGCAAGTAATAAGACTGTCATTAAACTACCCCATCATAACTGTGCCTAGAGAGAGTTATCCCAATATCTCACACAATGCTATTTGTCAGACACTATCCGCACAAGGGCACAATGATGTCACATGTCAAAGGTCACCAGGAAGTGGCCTCGATTCCAGCTCACATCTCATCCAAAGATCGAAGGTCACACCACACATCCCAGTTGCTTTGTAACTTTCATAGAATTGAAGTCTTGAATGTACATGTGGCGATGATTAACCGTGACTGGTCAAAAGTCATCCAGAAGTAAGTTTGATTCCAGGCAGGCCAGGCAGTGAGAGATTGGACAGTAGGTCTTCTGTCAAGTGGTACCCCACATGACACACCACCTGCCTACACCTCTTTAACGAATGTGCATACACAATGATGTTGCAGGTCAATGATTATTCGAAAGTGACCTTGATTCATTGAACCTGAGCAGGTATTCCAACATCCATGCCCTGGCCATGACATAATCAGCCCAGCCGCATAACCCACAGAATAATACAGTGCAATACACTTGCTTTACTTCTAGCCTTGAATAAATGTCAATACATTATAATCCTTAAGTACTTTTTCAGGTTTGTTTTACTATTGTATATTTCCAGTACAGTTATAATGACATTATTTTATAGACTTTTTTTGTAGAGGGACTCCTGCAAGAATAGTTTATAAGTGTTTGCCCCTCAATATTTAAAGATTTATATATATATTAAAAAAAAACAGAACTAAAATATTTCATACAGTACTGAAGTATTACTGTAATGATACAGTTCTGAAATATTACTGTACTGATACAGTACTGAAACAGTACTAAATCAGTACTGTTTTATATAAGTTCTGTCTCAGTGCAATTTCAGTACTGATTCAGTACTTCAGTAGAAATGAGGTGAAACAGTTGACACTAATTTTGCTGTGCATGACTGTATAAGCTGTTACCGATCAGTCACAAGTAGGTAACAGGTCTGTAAAATTACATAGGTAACCTACAGGTAACTAATTGGTGACCTATTGGTAACATACCAGTAGCCTGCTAGTTACTGATCGGTAACTGAAATAACTTGATAGGTAAACAAAAGAATTACCGATCAGTCACAAGTAGGTAACCTATCAGTAACAGGTCCGTAAAATTACATAGGTAACCTATAGGTAACTAATTGGTAACCTACTGGTAATGTACCAGTAGGATGCCAGTCACTGATCAGTAACAGGTCTGTAAAATTACATAGGTAACCTGCCAACAGCCTATAGGTAACTGATAGGTAACTGCTCAGTAACAGAGCCGCTGAACATATTAAAGGATATGGACTATCCTTTATCTATAGGTAACTGCACGGTGTTTGGTCTGTGACTGATCGGTGGCTGAACAGTAACTGAAGCGACTTAAAAGCAATAGGTAACCTATCGGTATCATAGCGGTAACAAGACAGTTACTGATCGGTCACAGGTTGAGAATTGATCAGTAACAGGTATGAAGAAATAGGTAGGTGACCTATTAGTAACCAATAGGTAACTGATAGGTAACTACTGAGTAACTGAACCACCTAGCATTTCATGAGATATATGCAATATCAGTAACCTATATGTAACTGACAAGTACTGCTCAGTTACCTATCAGTGGACAACTGAACAATACTGTAAGGGGACCTTAACTACCAGTACTGCTCAGTTACCGACCGATAGGTAACTGGTAGGTAACTGAGCAGTACTGCTCGGTGAAAGTTTGCCTATATATAAGATAACTTTTGCACGACAGAGAAACTTGAAATATGAAGAGAATTCTTCTAGTAGTTCTTCGTGAATGAGAGAGGTCTACAGGTTATCAGTAATTGTTGGATGGCCTTGCGTGGAGTTTTTTGGCGAGGCAGACCATCCCTACAAGCTTTGAATATATTGCTCTAATATTGTGAATACTGGTTCCAACAATGCCTAGATTCGGTATTCGGTGTGGTCATCCGATAACATAAATCCATTGCTGGATTTTTTCATTTTTATTACTAATTTTCATTCTGTAGTCTTTTCGCGTCAGCTTCAAGATACATTTGCGTCACAATTGAAGAACCAGCCCACATCTCCCACAAGATTTCCTTCACATGGATACATTCGGGTAAAAAGATAGGTACTAATTTCCTTTTTTGTTGACAAAATGTACATATATTATTTTCTTTTATGCTCATTTTAACAGGCATTGTACTTGTGGTTCTGTAGCTGGGCATTAGAAGTATTTTTTTTCGGCAAAGAATATATGAAGCCCTAGTTCAGGGCAATAGCCAAATGTTCATCCGATACATGCCATATTGCTTGACACAGCGGCATCACCTTGACAGCGTTTGGAACCTTTCACTTAGGAAAACTATGAACTTATGGAAAAAAATAATGTCGGTACGCGTAATGTTGCTGAACACGAAGAAGAAACCCAAAAGCGATTTGTTGATGCTGAACTTGATGATTTTATTAGAGAGCAAGTAAACAAGGAAACTAGTCGAAAAAAGACACATATGAGCGTTTTATCAGAATTATTACAAAGTGAGAGATATCAAGAATATCGAACCGGTTGTTCCGAAAAAATCGTTATCTCAGTTTGTTAATTCCGTCAGGAAGCAAAATGATGAAGATTATGAACCAAACAGTCTTCGTGGTTTCATATCAAATTTTCAACGCTACCCTAGACATAATGTTCACGTGCACTCTATCATTATCAGCCTGGAGTTTTCTGAAACTAGGGTTGCTCTCAAAGCTAAGTAAATCCAGCTGGAGGAAGACGGCAAAGGAAATAGACCACACAATTCGAATCCCATTACCGATGCTGAAATTGATCAACTGTACGACAGTGGAGGACTGGGGAGGGGTACGGCCAAGGAGCATAGACAGATACAGTGAGGGGGTGTCACATTAAATAAAGATTCTATGGGATGCGAGTACTTGGAATGCTCGTCTGAAAGCAGACCAAAACACGCACCGGTGTGAACCGAAGGCATACGCGAACCGTAAATTCTCGAATATATGCGACTTGCGATCGCTGTCCGCACGACTTTCTACTCGGGTAAACGTCCACAATATACTAAATATGCAGACTCACCGTTCTATATTGCACCCAAATGCAAGAATCCATATGGTAATGAAAACTGGTATAAGAACCAATGCGCTGGTGTAAACAAAATCACAAATATTATGAAGCCCATGAAGTCCGCGGCCAGTCTATCTGAACAGAAAAAAAACACCAGCACAAGTGCACCTAAATACGTGACACAAAAACTCGTCGACAGCAAAGTTGCTCCAACAGAGGTTATGCAAATCACTGGTCACAAGAATGTCCAGTCCATTTTGAATTACTCCTCACTATCTGAGCAACGTCAGATGGATATATCTGATATAATCGACACACCATTTCATTTCTGGTTCCCGACAAATTCCGTCATCATCATCATGCACGGTCTCCACGTCGCCAAAGTGTTCACTGAGAACCGGAACATCGTCCGTAACAGTCTCAACCAAAGAGAATCTCACGTCTCGGTCTGCTGTCGGCTCCTCGTTCAGTGAATGTACAATTACAGGAGGTACAATAAATGTGAACTTCTCTCTGTCAAAATTGTCACAGGAAACTGCAGAATAGACCACAAGGTGGGTAGGCGCGGAGCAAGCTCGAGCCGTGTGCGGTCCCTAAATATTCTGACTTGGTCGAGACATCTACCGTGTATGCTACCGGTTACGGTAACTGTTTCAACACCACACAACACAACCGCTGGAGAAGCACTGACATTTACTTCAGTTCAGCTGTTAAATAGCAAGGTCATTTTCATGTAGTATGCAAATACTTTACAAACTTAACAAAGTAACATAATAATGAGCGCTGGCATTTCACGTGCCTCCTTGGAATATAAATACATCTCAATTGAATATCGAAATCATAGGCGCGCCAAAGCTCGAGACGTGACGACGAGCGTGTGAATTGTTGTTTTTGTGATAGTGTGTTGCATGTGTTGACTGTTCTCGTCATTGAACACTTGCCTTTTCGTTAACTGTTATTCATCATCAAACTTTATGTTAATTGTTAATTTCTCTAAAATAATGCTGTTCGTTCTTTGCTAAAATGGACATTTTATCCCTGCGCGATGTAATTGCATGGGTTGATCATCGCATATCAATGCACAATAGAACGTAAACTAAACATCTTCTGGTAGTTATTCTGTGATATTAATACAGTCAGTTTGATCACGGATCATTATATGGGCGAAAGAATCCCATATAACTTGATCATGGGAAGAAAATTCCCACTCTCGAGAAGGAAAACCCATCCCAACCTCGAAGCGGCGGCTCGGTTGGGATGTATTTTCCTTCTCTCGAGGGGGAATTTTCATCCCATGATCAAGTTATATGGGATTCTCTTAATCATAAGCATTCTGAAAACATTATATGCACTAATAAATTTGCTGACACACGAAAAGACGGGAGGTGCATGGATATCAGACCATCATTTTTTATCGTAAATTTTAAATTCAGCAACCACTATATTGCGATTTTATGAATAATCGTCGGTGGTTTATTATTCCAGGAGGATTTCAATCTCTATAGGTTCATCGTTCACTTCTTCTTTTCTTGTCTTATATTCTCTAATATGACTTCATCTGGTTTTCTGTGTTCTTGCTCCTGCTCACCCCCTACCATTTTGTTTTCACCATTTTCTTTATGGAGTTCTTGTTCGTAGTCACCCTCTTATTTGTTCTTAACGCCCCTGCTACAATATTAAGAAAAAAAGGTTTATACATGTATGGTTCTGCAGCCTGCCGCTGTAATGAAATCTTTAATGGGTCTACATAGAACTATTTCGAAAGGATTCTATATAGAACCGTAATGCCCTAGGATGAATCTCTAATCCGTTTGCTTGTTCGTTTGTATTCATGTCTAGCTCTCCTCGCCACCTTTTTTGTTTTTCCTCTCGGGTACCCCAATACTTTCTAAAATTCCTGATGTGCTGTACGTCTTTCTCGTCTTATGTGGCTTAAATACGTGTTCCTTGTCTTTTCTCATACGTAAACTTCACCCATAGGATAGTCAGTTGTGCAGCATACATTTGCGCCATCTGTTCTACCACCCCTGACCACCTCGATTTAAAAGGTTCTCCATATCTGTTTCCCAGTCTCGAAATTCGTGTTCGATGTTTTTCAGAAATTTTCTCTAGCTTGTTTCTTCATTCATGATCCATCATCTTTTGCTTTCCATACTCCTTCTTTTTGTCCTGTGACATTTTTCATCCTTGCCCAGTTACTACATGTATCTATGTCATAATTGCAATCATCATCCACAACCATTAATTTGACCTAATATACCAGCGAAGGCACGAAGCTTAATTTATTTATTTGAACTCCTTTAAGCAGAAACAGCATATATTCTACGCTACTGCACATTGAATTTAAGATACAGATTTTTAGGTATAACTTTTACCAGAAGTTCATTAGAAGTAAAGAACTTCTGATTATACTAATTGAATCAGCCGGAAACGGTTCCTTCCGGAACAAATTACTAGATCGAGTCTTTCTTAACCATTTGTCTTTACCAATTTGTTTTTAGAGCCAGTTGGTTCCTGATGTATTATACTTGCTCTAATTAAGTCCCCCTGCTTCATCACATACATGCTTTTGTCTTAAACCATATAAGGAATAAAACAGTTAATGCAGGATCAGTGACGATGCTTTTGGCATAAATTTATATCCTTTAGTCTGTGTAACATAGATTTCTGTCAGGTGTTGATATTACGATAAATTTACTATTCGTTTTAATGATGGACATAGTAAAAATCTAGTAAGCCGCGGAATTTATGAAGAACAGCTCACCACTAAATACCGTATATTGTTTAGGTATTTGCAGACGGACTCTCCCAATGTTTCTGCTTCGTATAGACAGCGATAATTCCCAAAGGAAATGACAGCGTGTTTGGAATTACTGGGAGTCTACAATTAAATGGGCTCGACTGTGGCAAATTGATTTACAGAGTTGAGCTCAAGGGATTAATTAATTCGAATGAATTGATTAGTTTTCTAAGACGACGTTTCGGGGAATGTCTCGTCCAAGATGGATATGATTTTGTTACTCCCCTTATATGCAGAATCATTTAATCGACCGGCCAATGGTTTCCGGATTCGAAGTATGAGACACTCGGGGCACAAGCGATCCACATGGGCTACCATATATAGCTACAACCTGTGAATTGATCCAGTCATCAATGAAGGCGACATACTAATGTAGCGTTCTTTAATCTCTGCCATAATGAGCCAGACAAGAAACCAACCCTTGTCGACAGATTTTAATTTCACTGTACCGGACAAATATCTGTGCGGTCACAATTTGAATGAAGCTGATGGATTTGTAAGAGGTTATTGTGTGTTATATTAGGAGACACGGTTCAACACTAATGTTTTTTATTGACAACCTATTTATTGATCAAATCGTCAAAACGTTCACTAATCTGTGACCTCACTAGTTATTGATGATGTATATGTCAGTCTTGACACAGTTATTAAATTCTTATAATGCTGACGCTAACATTTAATGATACGCGGCTGCTTAACAGAGCTCACCCATCTTCTGATTCAATCAACATTTGTTTCCTGTTACACTTTGAAAAGTATATCTCTCTGTATAACATATCACAAATAGGAACTTTTTGATGTATTGACAACCTGCTGATTGATCCGGAATGGAAGATGTTTGGAAGTTTAGATTTCTCCAATCTTGTCCTAAGGAATGGGGCGTAAAACACCCTTGCTAACCTACTGTACTATGTCTAAACGAGCGTTCTTCGCGAATTGATGTAGCCCGGATTGAGGCCTCAAATTAAATTCAGTGATTGATTTGTATATAATTCTATTTATTACTGTTACTCTCGTCAACATCACTGTGTTTATTCCAGCATGTCGGGTGGCACAGAGATACTCCTGTCAAGTCTTTAGATAATAGAACACTTGTCTGGATTGTATGATTTTTTTTTCTGATGCAGAGTGAGCAAGGAATATGCCTTGGAAGTGGTCAGTTTGTTCACTCCTATCTTAAAATCACTGAATGCGGTTCTCGTAACTCGTATATCTCTTTTTATTCCTTCCTTCTTTCTCTCCTGTGCTTCGTCACTTTTTCATAATCGAGAATTATTTTCAGTAGTTAACATGAAGCTTTATCTCGTGGAGTTAAGTGAACGTTATTACGATTATTGACATGGACAGTCATTGTGATCGACGGTTACCTAATGAATGTCTGATCTGACTTGTTCATTCATGCACGAAGAATGGTGTCGACGTTGAAAATTTTGGCGATCAGCTGTAAATAGTTCACCTCGAAGTGAGCTACTTCTGATTCACTTCTTGCAAATATGAGACCAACAGAAATATATTTGACCACGAGTCATTTGTTTAGACCCCTTCAAATACGGATTTCGAGACCCATCAACAAATTGATGTATTTTATTGTATCAAAAATTCTTAGTTCAGCGTACAAACTCTATATTTTAAAACATGGTTAAAACATGAACACATTTGTCTGTGGTGAATATAAGTTGGAATGATTTGGTCGTGTATAATAATCCATCTGCGCGAAACGTGTTGCTTAACCCAATACAGTATTTGTAATCTGTAGTGTATCGCAGCCTGAGGGTGGAAAAACAGAATTAATCCATCGCTCCTTGAAGAGTTCAGTTAGCCTGGAGTTTACGAAGCTGAGTCAAGTTCTACCAGGAAATGCAAAATTGTCAAGACGATGCCATAATCGTAGAAGGCGACCTTTGTGAAATAAAAAGGCATAGAATTTAATATATCCAAAATTTCTGTGGATTTTCAGAGCAATATAATCCCTCGAGGAACATGTACTCCATATTTTTCGTTCGTTGTGGTGACGGCCCTGGATATATAGCATATGTAAAGTTTACGAGTTGCTTGCAGCTTAAAAAGAAATGTTTCCCTTAACAGCAAAAACAATGATTCAAAGTAGACGTCGTATTTGTAATTCTCCTGACATACAGTTGATGGATGCGCGTGAGTGACTTGGCTTTTCCGGCGTAATTAAGATTCCTCCGTAGATTTCTGCTTGAAAGGTCCAAATGTTGAAGGATTGTACCATTATTTAATGTATTATTAAAGTGTGGGTTTGACGCTGCTCTCAATCTGGAAGAAGCATGTGAGGATGAGCAACAAAACGGAATTACGCAACAGATGAATAGTAATTGAGTTTATCGCCAGAGTTGTATCTCTAGAGAAGAATCCACGAGAATCGATCAAATCTCCCCTTTACTAAACTATTGATAAAAACTATTCTCGTTCAAGATGGATGGATATGATTCTGATTCTCACCTTAAATACGGAATCATTCAGAAGACTCACCAACGGCTTCCGAATTCAAAGTATGAGCTATCCGAGGCTTTATCAAACCATCATTATATATCGACATGATATAAGTGTTGTTATTTTTTTTCCTTCCGGACCTAATGAACCAGAAACGACCCTTGCCAACAGACTTCAATTTATCCGAACAAGACAAAAACCCATGCTGTCATAATTTGAATAGAGCCGATTAATTTGTACGAGGCTCTGGGTGTCGTATTTGGAGGCTCAGTTCGACATCAATGTGCCCATTCCCATACGATCTGGCAAACTGTTTATTGATCAGATCGCCAAAACATACGCTAGTCTATAAGGGATCGTTTCCATTAATCGTTTTTTCTTCAGTCGCGATTTTTCTTCAATTTTCTCGATTGAAAAACGATCAGTCGCGAATCAGTCGCGAGGATATCGAGAAAAAAATGAGAAAAAACGATTGAACCTTTTCTGGAAAAAACCATTCTCTCGCGATATCGTTTTTGAATCGTTTACCCATGCGCGATCCGTTCTTGATCGCGAATCTTCAATCGCGAGAGAATCGGTTTTTTTCAAGGCGCGAGAGAATCGTGAGGCGGAGTGATATTTGACACATAGGCCGTGTTGCCATCGTACGCCGCTCTATCCGCGAAATGGGAACTACATGTAATGTTGATTGCGGATTTGTCGATGGAAAAACCTATATTACTATACTATACTGTATAAATGCGCAAGATAACCGAATAATATATATGATTCACGATCTATAGTCTCCTACAAGCCGAAGTAGGGCGTATGCTGGAAATATCTATACATATACCTGTACCATGCTTCCTGTGACGTTCGCGCTCAGATTTACTCTGGCGAAGCGTAAATGACAAAATTACATGTTTATTCAATAATCGTGTGAGTCGACAATGTATTAATGTTCAGTCATTCCCTTCATACTTTCGATAATTTCCTCATATATTCATGCAACTTGGTATAAACAATACAGGATGATAGTCACAATATCTTGTTTTGTAAATACCGGGTACAGGTCATAAGTGGATTTGAGTTCGTCATTGATTGCATTATCAGAATGATTACGGCACAGGCTTCATAGAGGTGTGAATGGGCGCATGGCGATAACCCAGAACAGCTTAGCCCTCCAGCCGAGAATTTCTAGGTTAATTAAGGTGAAAAATAGTGTAATTAAATATGTATATTTTGTTATAATAAAACATACATTAGGAAAGGGTATCCATTCATGTTTTGGTACAGTTTTTAAACTATTGAGATGTGAATAAGTTCAAAAAATCACCATCAAGTTAATTTTATTTATTATAAGAATATTCGCGGCAGTGATTTCATATTTATATCAAATACATATCACAATGGTGATTGAATCGCATATAACGGTTGGATTCGCATATGTACAATACTTTTTATTTTAATTTTATATTTTGATAAATGAACTATGAATGATTCCAAAGGGAAGCTCAAGCCAAAAACCAAATGAATAGTATATAATTTCATCTCTTACTGGATTAACCAGTTGTGAAAATTTTTACAAATAGCCCGCGCTATATATTAATAATTAAGTGCTTTCGAAGACTCAAAACCCCGTATGACAATGTTATATTCAATACAGCGCCATCTATCTACACAAGGAAAATGGTGATCGTAGGACAAAAAACCACGCGTACAGCGAAAATCTGACGAATCAACTCAAAATTTCAGCCCGCACAGATGCCAAAAACGTTCACGAAAAATACTACACAAGAAATCTGGAATAATACCAGCTTTAAAACACAGAAATACCCAAAATAATAGACGAAATTGCAAGTGCAAATGACCCAATCTGACCATATCCGGGTCTGTGTCCCGTACAAAATATATGTAAATATGAAGTTATAATTATATGCATAACCATTATTCCTATGTATATATATAGATATTTTTTTTCAATTTCTTTCAATATCCCCATCGTATCTATATAACCGCCAACTTTACAGAAACACGCTATAGTTTTACACTAGGCAAAGAATGGAAAAGGAAGAAGAAAAAATGATCGAACTTTATATAGTCTGACTGAAGTGTTAGAAACTCGAACGTGTATGCGGGTCAGTCAGGCTGAACCAATGGCGTACTACTTTCGGCTATAATCCTCAATCGGTTTTTTTCAATCGTTTATATTTTCTCGATTAAAAAGCGATTGAATCGCGATATCGCTTTTTATTCGCGAGAATTTTCTCGATTGAAAAACGATTGCCAACAGAAAAAAAACCCATTCGAACAGCGATCGCGAATGAATCGTTTATTTTGAAGAAAAAAAACCATTCCCTCGCGCCTTGGAAAATCGCGACTTCGAGAAAATTTGACGAAATAAACGATTCATTCGCGAACGATAATTGGAAACGGTGCCTAATCTCCCTAGGTATTCCTGAGCTATCTGTTAAGATTAAAAATGTATATTAAAATTTAAATATAAGCCGGTTCTTGGCACAATTGTTAAATTCCTCTAATGATGAGACTTTATCATTTAATGATATGCAGGTGGTTAACAGAACGCGTTCCATCCTTTATTCTTATATTGACAACCTGTGAATTGATCAGAAAATCTAGACAGTTGAACGTTTAGAATATACCTATTTTGTCTTAATGACTCAGACGTAAAGCTACGTTGGAAGTGGAACGATCCAATTCTTTGTATACTGATGAGCTTCGAGCTGAGCCCAGAAACTGGGTTCAGTGATTGATTTGTATATAATTACAGGTATTACTCTCCCGAAAACCACTGTCATTCGATTCTGCATACTTGAAGACATAGAAATGTTCTTGGCAACTCTGTGAATCTCGTTTGAGTCGATGTGTGTTCACTCGTATCGTAATAATACTTAACCCGATTCTCGTCAGTCTTATCTCTATTAGATTGCCATTTCCTCCTTTTTTCTCTCTTGTACGTTATCTAGATAGACAATTTAATAACGGGGAAACATTCTCGAATTTCATCTGATGGATTTGCGAGTAAAAAGGTCTCCACATGAACATTTGCAATAAAAGCTAAATACTAAGGCTACATCCGATAATTCACCGAATTTTCGGGTCTGAATGTTAGGTGTCGACGAATGCTTTCCTGTAGAGTCATATGGTTGCTTTTTAGTCGCCAGACGTCGTCAATTTTTCCCAACTCTTGCATATCGCTCCAATAAGAACTCCCTTTTTCTTCGTTTTGCATCACTGGAGAATAGCAAGCGTCAGAGCCGACATTCAATAGGTAAAGAAGGAATAAAATATATTTAGTACTTCAATTTCTCCGCTTGATATACAGCTGCAGAATTGTGACCAGTCACAACCGCTCACATCCACAGATTGACATTCGATTGTCACACATGGGACATACTCAAGTTCGGCGGGTGTTCCCGTGCCATATCAAATTTCATGCTGGTGCTCTAATTCTAACAATTTGGTGTGCATAGACAGATTTTCCATCACAACCACTATCAGCTTCGTGCAGCCGCCATGTTTACTTGGCGAATCTGAGTGATTCGCATGTGTGACCCCTTGACGCAAGTATCTTAGGGGATGAATATAGTGGCAAATATTCGAAAGTCGTGTAATACGGAATAGTATCTTATTGGGTGTAGTCTGTTTGAATATAGTAAAGTTATATATCAAAATGTTCCTTGTTCAATAAAAAATCCCATAATCACATGTTTGACATGCGAGTATATCTAGATAAGTAAAAATCCACACAAAAAAAACAATTGTTCTTAGGACTGACAGCAGAAGTTCACAAAAAGTGAACTCACGTTGTCTCAGTCTGTCGATTTTGTGTGAATTGAATCTCCTGAAATTTGTGTAAATTGGCAAGTGATTAGGCAGCTTCATTTCAGACTAAGCACAACATGACACTATGTGAAGGAATGGACCACAGTAGGCAGTTGGGAATTGGACAGACAAAAAAACACAGAAAAAACCTGCACAAACTGATTTATTTATACATGTACCTGATGTTACCTTTTCAAATCAATACAGCTTGGTGACAGGGGTATACCTGGCTCACACTGGTCTTGGATAACTTTACCCAGCTTGGGAGTGTCCTTCATATTGGCTGGAACGAATTTCATTGCCTTTGACAGTTATGTTGAATTAGTCAATGATGAAACATCTTTAAAAAATATATTCCAGTGCCATTTTCTTTTCCATATTTTCCAGTGCAACCTAGTCTTTGTTGCAACAGAAACAATATAGTATTTTTTGAAGTATTTTTCAATCTTGTATGTTTTCTCTTTGTGGGCAGTCATAGCAGAATTGTGTTTTTTTGTGGATTTTTATTCATGACTTGCAAGTCAAACATGTTATAGTGGAATTTTCCATGAAACAAGAAACATGTCATTTCCCATGAAACAAGGAACACTGGATTTTAAGGAAACTACAGATGGCCCTAACGGCACATCTTATTTAGACCTATATCTCTACAAATCGATGCTGACCTTCCCTCTCGTTGATTTTACGACAAAAGAGATTTCGACAGATCACATGGTAGCAGTTGCTAGAACCTTTGTGAAATGTGACGATTTTAATCAACGTCACAAAATATTACTGCAGAAACTTATAAAACAGGGCTATATCATCAAGCGCCTCCATTCGAAGTTTCTCAATTTTGGCGATACATATCGCCTGCTGATAGCAAAATACGAGCATAGCGTGCAAGATCTATGGCGGTACGTTTCGTAACTTATGTCTAATTCCGCTTACCCCGGGACTAGGGAACGTATGAACTCATGTATTTCGAGATCCTCATAGTGTTCATATGAACAGTCCCAATCAAAGCGTAACTGAGATACATCATACTCTAGATATCGACTTCCCGAAAATCATATGGATTAAGAATACTGATCAGCGATACGGATTTGATATTTTTGGAACATCATGATGTTTGTTGGCATCATTGGAAACTGTTGACCGCTTCTCTCTGGCAAGGAACTATCCTAGTTATATATATACTATAGGTCTTTAGATTATGGACACGGAAATTCTTTAATAGACGACGGCTGAATATTGAATGACGGACTAGAGGCTTGAATTTGATATATGACATATATGACATATATGCCCGCCCCCTGTACAGACCTTTTGGTCTTTGATATATGTTGGCATTTGTGGGAAGTTGATGCTGCGTCGACATCGGACCTTACAGACTAGTCTTTTGTGTGAAATGCCGTCATTTTCATCTGACGACGATACAGCTCACCAATCCTAGTGTACGAGTTGTCACAGCGAAACAGCTCGCCAATTACCAATATACGAGTTGTCAGAGCATTTCCATCAGGGCTCTCCAGATTTGTATATAATACCGCTTATGCCGGGGCTAGGGGCCGTGTGGTCATATCATCCAAGTTGCCACATGAACAGGTACAATAAAAGCGTACCTGAGATACAACACATATCACGAATCGTTAGATTCTTTGTATGTGCTTTAGGATAGGTTAACCGGAAGACTATACTGTGAAGTCATATGGCTCTGTCAGTATGTCGGCACCTCTTCCCACTTCCCTTATATGTGTTGTAATTACTAGATTCAAACATCAAATAAGAGAAACGTTCCTATTACACGGCTTTTAAATAATGGTGGCAGCGTCATCCCCGAAATGGGAACAATTGTGGCTAGGTTTTGCTGTTTGGTTGCTTATGCTACATGCCATTGGAGTGAATAGATGACCGAAAGTGTTCGTCACCATGTGAAGTTTCTTTAATATAGCACACTCCTTTGTGGACAATTGCTAAGATAAATTCTTATCTTCCATGCCTGACAAACTTTCATTCTCACGAAAGCAGCAGATTAATGAGAGAGAACAGGAATCTTCGAAAACATAACAAATTATCAGCAACACGGTGCAAAACCAATTTAACTCCAGATCATGCAATGTGCGAACTCTGCTTAAGTTTGTGTAGTTATGGGTTTGCAGCCTGTCAATTCCCCTTGAACGTTTTCTCGCAAAATTTCCGACAATATTAAAATTTTGGCAATTTGATGGCATACGCGAGATGACAAGGAATCAACGAGGAATATTCTGTAATTATCTTCAATTAAGTCTGAAAAATCGCCCTATACAGTTTGTATTTCACGTTCACCCCAAGAAAAGTTAAGATTTAGGGCGAAATTGAAGAGATGATCATACTCAACCAGATTCACTAGGAATTGAAATCAAATTATTGCAATAATTTGGAATTTCAGCTGGCCATCTCGTCGCCATGGTCGCCCTGTGACGGTGTCTTACGGTAGTGCCCATTGTTTTGTATATGTCAATAGAAGGAAATACACCTCAAGTTATGGCTACGTTTGTATCTCCCGATTATAAGCATGTGATAATGCTCGTACATGTACATGCACCAATAGGTAGCCAAAGTGGTTCTATAAAATTATTCAAATTGTAGAAGTTTCGGTCCTCAGGACGACATGGGCTTTTGCGCGATCTTAGATATTATAACGCACGGTCGCCTGTTGACTCGGGAGATGATGTCTACATAACCCGTTCCAGATATATAGATTCCAGCTCGGCTCCAGATTTCTCGAAGACTTGACATGGATTACAACAACAACAGATTTCTGATGATATATAGTTTTTATTATATGCATTTCGTACCAGCTTACCACATTTCACGTAGGTTGTGAACTCAACCGGTGGCTCTACCGATGACCTCTGCCGGTGGTGGTAGGGCAGTAAGATTGAATAAACTGTAATTTGAAATCGCCAAACATTTTCTTTTACACTGTCCCGAATAAATGGGTACATAATAAACGGTTAAGCTGAGCCGTAAAACTCTCAGTTCAGTTATGATAATGAAATTGGTTAACTGTCTCCAAACTAAAACATACCCATCAAACTTGGGTTCCATGAAGTACAAGTCTAGTGCATTTAATTATCCATACAATTAAACCATATACCCGAATACCGAAGATCAAATCTGACGCCTCCTGGAATTATAGTTCAGTAAAATTTCACGTAAAAGATGACTGACAATGCCTGACCCTGTAGGTCGTTGGATAGGATGTTTTTGTTAACAGGCAGCATTCAGAACCAAAAACAATTCCCTCATGTCGATCTGTCAGCCTTTAATATAACATGCACTGCACAGCATATAAGAATCGATAATAAGGTACAGTAAGAAAGCTTATGAAATCATGAATCTTCAATCAAGGCAAAATAAAGAAAAGTTAGTGTAATAAAATTGACAAAAGTATGGTAGCTAAGAACTCTTATATTTCACAAAATGTACAAAGATTCAACAAAAATTCTCATAGACGATAATTTACTCATCTGGATTTTCCGGAACTGCTCGAGCTTTAAACAAAATGGTTCAACGCGGTGAGCACAGGGTCTGCAAGCATACCATTGCGTTAGACTGGTTGTGATCCAAGACAATCTGTTACAAGAAACATAATAGTATTGCTGTACGAGGAATTCAAGAGAGATGCATGAATCTGGTTCAGGCACGCTTAACTTCGACATCTGCTCAAGGCATTAATGATAAATTATCGCCTTTTTGTGAAAAAAAACAGCCCGGAAATGAGGCCCAACAACGCAAGGAAACGACATGTAATCACACTTGCTTGTGACAAAAAATGGCGAACCAGATTCCTTGAGTCAAGCAAAGCATTAAGGGCAGCGAAAAGGCTTTCTTTGCAGCAATGAGCTATTTCAGGACATCGATTTTACTTCATCTGAGTGTGAATTTGACGCTGCTCTCAATCCTGAAGAAGCTCGTGAGGATGAGTAGATTAGATAAAAAAGTTTACGCAACAGATGAATAACAAATGAATTTATCGCCAAACTTGAACATCTATAGGAGAACCTCTGAAAACTGATAAATTACCCCATTGATATGCTATTGATAAGAAATATTCTCGAAATACCAGCAGGTAATACCTGTCGGAAACTGGGTGAATATGCTATAATTTTGGTATCATACTTGACGATACTGGTGATGTGCTTATACAAACTGTAGGTTGTTACAGATGGAAGTATGTACTAAGGATGGTAAAAGGTGAATCTCTTCATATAATGAAGCAAAATGAATTGGTGAATTGTAACATATGAAAAGCAAATCTATTCAGAGTGCAATACAATTACTATGCTGACAAAAATATTCATATAGCTGTACAAATATACAGGCCATGCTTCAACTGGTCGCAAAGTTAAAGACTAAAACTTAACCCTATCTGGCCTGGCGGGTCGTGAGGAATTTCAAAATGGCGACCATGTGTGAGTACAAGAAAAGTTATGTTTTGATCATTTTCCTGCCATTTTTTGGTGTTCTGCTGATAAAAGTGGGCAAAAACTATTTTGTTCCTCATCAGATTATTATTTACTATTTTATCATGCAGATTTTGCGAAGAAAAGTGCGTAAACAGAAAAAATGCCCCCACCCCAGCTGCGGTACACCCCAAATCACCCAGGCCAGATATGGTTAGAGGACTAATATCTAATACCATGGGCAGAGATGACAAATATTTCAATATTTCCGAATAGTGTTTAACATTTTCTGATTTCTGCTTTTTATAGTTGTTCACGTTGCCATGATGTACAGACGTATATCTGCACTACCTAGGATAGTTGCTATCGATACAAAACGTACTCGTACCTCCAGTTTCGAGAGTAAAATAAACTGATGTGGTATGGAGATGCTTGACAAACCAGACCATTCCTATATTATAAGGAATACAATTCTGCCCTGATTTATTGTGTGAGCCCGGCTATTACAACTACCCAGTGCCATGCGGAGTAGGGATGATGGTGGTGGTGGGGGGGGGGTTGTCATTCGAACGTTGAGAGAAAAATATATTCCCTAACATTGTCGTCCAGGAAACACCTGCGACGCCAGTCAGCCGACTTTAGCAAGTAGGGACAGTACGTTTTTGCTTTAAAATTGTCCAGATATCATGAGGTCAATGGTCAAGCTTTTTGCTCTATTGGTCTTCGGAGTTCATAGAAATGTTAAACATGTGATTGCCAATACCGGGTCGAATTATTTTGGGTCAAGATCAAAGATGAACTTTACTATAGCCACAAAATGTAACGTTGCTTTTAGATATTTTAAATACTTCCATTGTACGTGTAATTGGTACCTACAGTCCAATTAACTCTTGCCAACACTTCTACTCTGATTCCACAGTCCCACTTAAATATTTTCTTAACTCCAAGGTTAGGGGACTGAAACTTACCACACAAATGTGAAAACCATACAACACGGTCAACCAGAAAAATGCTAACCGTGTTGCGAAATATGAATAAAAGTCGCACACTCTCACGGGCGCCATTTTGAATTGTCCCATAAACCTTTGTACCCAGGATTATGCAAGTGGATTATAAATGACACCTATATGATCAACTATAGGCGCGTATAAGGCGCACAGCTAACACATTTCCATTGCAGTTATATGGAGAAAAGTTTGCTGGTAGCTTAAAATTCCATCTTTTTCTAAAATACAAGATCAAGCCACGATGTTAATTCTGTATGAGGAAGCTAAGACATGTGCACCACTCCATTTGGCTACCATCCGCACATCACAGCTACATCACATCTGTAAAAGTTATTTTTGTCGAATTTTTCACCGAAAAACGTGGAAAACTCACTTTTTATGACCCCATGGCCGCAATCTTGGATTTGGTAATGATCATTTTCACCTAGGATAATATAAATAATCATAAAATGACCCCAATATAAAACGCAGGTGAGTCAGCCCTCAATGCTGTTCATTCTGAAGTTACGTGGGAAAATTCACTAGGGTGGGTAATATATTTCGCAATTGTTTTGATATTTTGGAGAGTCCAATATTATAGAAACATTTTAAAATATATTACAAGCAATTTGTCCCCAAGTCAGGCATAATGGTAACTCAGTGTTCGCCGGATGTAGAGATCGAGTCCAAATCTTGAACCAAGGGAATAAATTGCTTCATGACCTACAACAATAGTCATCGTTGCCTTACTGGAGCGTGTGAGTATGAGATATCATATCTGCAGCTCAGTTACTGAATTCTGTGGATTCATCGAATCACACTGGGTGTTGACAATCTGATGTTTCCAAACTCCACATTGAGGAACCAATTCCAATTTCCGAGCAGAGCCAATTCATCGTGTATCTTGGTCCCAACTTGAATTGAACGGATTGATTTGTACTCGGTATTGGGTATTTCAATAATAGATGGGAGTCTATAATTATTATGAGACAGAGAGAGAGAAATAAAGTTTAACGTCGCCTTCAGCAACAAAATTCTAAGTATTCCAGCAAAAGCAAGTTAATAACCTAGCAATCTAGAAGTAATCAACACAGCACATTGGAACATACATGTACAAACATTAAAATTTATGCAACAAATCGATTTCTCTCAAATAACCTAAAATACAATCTTCGTTTACTCAAATAAAACGATCTTCTTAAGTGGCTGCTAGATAAAAAGAATCTCTTATAATCTTAATAAAGTCGATCAGAATATGTTTCACTGTGAGATCTTCGTGGCATGGAATGAACATCGGGACTGGTTCTTTTTTTAATAAATGTTCGTGAGTTAGTGGTGTATGGCCGATTCTACATCGCCTGGTCATGACTTGATGGAAACGTTTGCGGCTGCTCAGATGAGTATAGCCTACAGTTTTTGTTGAACTCATGAAGTTTGCTATTATCTACAGCATCTCATAAAGATTGGGACAGCTTTCTCACATAAGTACAGATGTAGGGTCTGAAATCGCTATATTGGATTCAAACAGGATCAACCTCGTTATCTAGGGTTGCCGTAGCCATTTCACCAGCTTCAGTATTTCCCTTAATGACAACGTGACTAGGCAACCAACAAAACACAATATCAATCTTTTGATGAAATCAACGGTCATATAATTGCAGAATATTCAAGATGGTGGGATGAGGTGAAGTTCCACTTTTAATCGCTCGAAGCATGACACAGTGAATATGAGAATATAACATATTTTTCTCCTTTAGTAGACCTAATACCTTCTAAAGCTGACAATAGAACTTTGGCTTCAGCAGTGGATATCGAACTTTTACCTGGAAGTCGACAGGTTTTAGTTTTGAAACTAAACATAGTAGCACACGCTACTCTCTAACCATCTTTAGAACGATCTGTATAAATAACCTGATGCGATCTGTATTTTTCTCTCAGTAGATCAAACTCTTGTGTGTGCAAGAACTGGCTCGTGTCTGCCTTTTTATATTTCGTCATTGTAATATCTGCCTCCGGTTTGGCTCACTGCCATGGTGGAATTGGCGAGAGTTTGTTAGCTGCTACAAAGTGTGGTTTCATACGAATTCCCAGAGGTGCAATAATGCAATAATTTCTTTGAATACAAATTTACGTTTTGGGGGTTGACAACACAGTTGTATATAGGATTTGAGCAATTAAATTGCAATTTTGTGATATATTGCAGTGATAGTTTAATTCACATGCTTAGACATATGAGCTTTCTTTAGGGATGTTCTGAACGCTCTAAGGCAAAATCTTAAACGCTGATGGAGAATAGGATCTAGTTTTGACAAGTTTGACTTGAAACTAGCATTTATTTAACTAGCATGCTAATATGTTAGCATTTGGTGCTAATACTGTTATATGGATATGGAATAGGTCTTTGGATTATGGACGCGGATATTCTTTAATGGACGACGGCTGAATTATGAATGACGGACTAGACGCTTGTATTTTGCTTGCACCGTTATAAACAAAAGAGGCATATTCAAGCTTAGAACGAACATGTAGTCGATATAAATGGATAAATGTCTGCTTATCTCCCCCCACTTATAGCTGGCAACTACCTTCAACAGAGCAAGAGCTTTCGTGCACTTAGCTTTCAAGCAATTTATATGCGATAAGAACGTCAATCGGTGATCAAACAGTATTCCTAAGAATTTGACTTATTTTACTACCTTGATTTCAGTTCCATCTAATGTAGGTACTGGATCGTTAATACATCCCACAAAAGTGTACGCATCAGAATGATCAGAATGATAACATGGTTTTCTACAACCGATCTTGAAATTGTCTGTCTCTCACAAAGTTGAAATTAAAAAAAAGACAGAAACCACATGTTCATTCTTTGCGAAAGTAGCCTTTATAATTAATAGGTTAATAGGTCAATTGTTTTGCAGATTTGACCTGAAGGGATTCATTAATTTGAATGGGTTGATTAGTGTTCACAGAGACGATCCGTCAGGAACAATTGATTAGTGTTCACAGAGACGATCCGTCAGGAACAATTGATTAGTGTTCACAGAGACGATCCGTCAGGAACAATTGATTAGTGTTCACAGAGACGATCCGTCAGGAACAATTGATTAGTGTTCGCAGAGACGATCTGTCAGGAACAATTGATTAGTGTTCACAGAGACGATCCGTCAGGAACAATTGATTAGTGTTCACAGAGACGATCCGTCAGGAACAATTGATTAGTGTTCACAGAGACGATCCGTCAGGAACAATTGCCAGGTGTTAAGTAGACGATCCGTCAGGAACAATTGCCAGGTGTTAAGTCCAGGGAAATATGGAAAAGCCACATTTCACTCTTGAAACATCTGATGTCGAAAGAACATCAAATCTCTAAAGAAAAGACAAATCTTGATCACGTCTTTGAAAAATCACAGATGGATGATATATTTCAGGCCCAATCAGCTTTCTTGAGCTGATATGAGGAAATAATATTTGATTAAATATTGTTGACATCAACTGGCGACATCTTCATTTTCTGTCATTTCTCCAAATGTGTTTTTTTTCTCTTTTTATTGGTACAAGGCAGAACACAAACGTGGTCATCACTGAACAACAACCGACTGTAATTTTAACGTCCTTTGCATTGAAATCGACCTACACATGGCTCAAATTGATAACAGTACAAATTAACAACAGCCAATCCGTCGGGACAGTCGACAGATTGAGTTTGGAGTTCTATAAACCTGGCCTAACTGAGCCAGAAGGTAATAACCATTGTCAATTGATTTTACCTCCTTCATGAAGTGCCAATATACTGATATTGAATCCAATATCAATGTAGGCTCAGTATGACAGACTCTCCGATAGCACTGGGATGCTTTAGGCATCACTTTATATCCCATAGATCAGTTTTGTGCAGTTCTGTGTAGTATATACTGCCCTAGGGTGTTCATGTGCAGGGACAAGGGTATAGGATCACCAAAGACAGACCTAGCAAAAACTTGGTATGCCCGGAATTGTTCATCAAATGCTTTATGTTTCATGGAACCCCTCTCTAAAGTAAGTACCGGATAACAGTATGTGCTATGTGCAGACTGATTGTGTCTCTCAATCATTGTGCATCTTATTAAGAGACAACGACAATTCGCTCATAAAATGGTCATTTCGTCCGAAAATACAGGGAGTCTGTACTTAATAGGATCGATTGAGATAAATTGTTTTGCAGATTTGAGCTTAAAGGATTCGTTAATTTGAATGAATTGATTAGTTTGCATTCAGACGACCTGCCATTGTTTTCCGAATTCAAAATATGATCCATCCGGAATATTAGTGTTCCACCTGGGGTACCATATATATTGACAGCCTGTGCATTGATCGGGCCAACGACACACTAAGTGTAGGGCTCTTTAATCTCGGCCCTAATGAACCAGACACGAAACAACCCTTGTCGACCGACTTCTACTGCACCAGACAGGACAAATATCCACGCGGTAACAATTGGAATAGAACCGATCTTCACCAGGAGACTAAGTTCGTCACTAATGTGCTCATTCACATTCGTACGTATTGACAACGTGTTTATTGATCAGATTGTCGAAACATTCATTTAACTGTGACGTCGCTAGTTATTGCTAATGCAGCTATTAAATTATATACCTGTTCTTGGAACATATTAATGATGCGCAGCTTTTTAGCCCTACCAAACCTCGAATATGTGCGGCCATATGCCGCCCCCTATACATACTTTTCTTACTTCTACAATATATCTTGGGATCAGTCTCTATCGGTAAATGTGAAAAATCCAATATGGCCGCTTTGATGACGTCAAAGTGATGTCATATTCTAAAACTGCATTTTTTGTTGATTTTTCGGTCAAATATTCCGACTTTTTTCCTGATGTTATTTTCTCTGAAAAGTAATCACTGCTTGAAAGGCAAGTTTCAACTGACGTAAAATTATTTAAAACTGGTTTGGAAACTATAGCGTTACAGTTTCCTATAGGTTCCGGTGAGTTTCTAGAATTGAAAACTTGAGCTCATGTTAACCTTACCAGGCCTGGGGTAGGCCATTATGGCTCCATACCAAACTTTCTTTGCCATCACCAGAACGACACAAAATTGTGAGCGGACATCCCATGACTTTTTAATTGATCTACTTTGAGCCTATTTGCATAGCCCCCGAGCACAGGATCATGGGTAAATTCAAAATGACGGCTATGTGGTGTATCAGGAAAATTCTGTTTCCGTCATCTTTCTCAAAAATTCCTACTTTTCTCAGAAGAACAGTGAGCAAAAACTGTTTTATTTCACACCAGAGTATTATTTACAATTTATCATGCAGATTTTGCGAAGAAAACACATAAATATTTTTTTTTAAATCTGACCAAAAAATCTACCAAAAATGCCTTTTTTAAATGACGTCACTGTGACGTCAATATATCGACCATATTGGACATTTTCTGGTAGAGCTTGACCGAAGGGTATTTTGCAGTAAGATTCAGCCCCTAGCTCTAGGGGTAAGAAAAATATTAAGATTGGTCGAAATTACTAGCAAAAGAGTAATGCTCGACCACTTACTGGAGTTATGATTCTTGACCAGATATGTGGGTCGCACATGTTCTAATATTATTTTATGGTTTCTTTCATATCTTTGCCTATAATAATGGTCGGGCGGGGGCGGAAAGTGCCTCCCCTAGTGAACTTTTCTCTGCTGCTCCGAAACGACAAAATCGAGGAGGCTGAAACGTGGTGACTTTAAAGCTTATCTTATTGGGGTCATTTTGATCCTATTTTCATATACCCATTTCATAAGGGCAGACGATCATGGGTAAATTCAAAATGGCGGCCATGGGGTATCCGCGAAAGTCGTGCTTTTCAATCTTTTCGCTCCATTTCTTCACATTTCCCTTGCCTAAAAGGCATCGAAAGTATTTTATTTATGCAAAACTAATCATTCTATATTTTATTTTGTCGAGAGAAAAATCTGAAAAATGAAAATTTCGAAAAATCGCCCCCTAAAAGGCCTAAAAATGGCTTCCGAGAAGATGACGTCACTGTTACGTCATCATGGCGGCCATCTTTTGATTTTTCACATTTCCCGGTAGAGCTTGAACCCAAGATACTGTTTGGTCAGTTTCAGCGCTCTAGACTTGGTGATAGAGAAAATATATAGGGGGGTGCACTTTCCGCCCTCCCCCCAGGCTGCGATACACCCCAAATCGCCCAGGCCAGGTAGGGTTAACTAGTACAAGATGGCATTGATTGCAGAGGAATATATGGTGTGTAAGGGATGGAGTTGTTGAGAAATATGTTGCACGACATGCCTGCTTGACCAGTTTCCACCGTACCACGATTAAGGGGAAAAATATTTGGTTTCCCTGATGAGGTCACAGCTACGAAATAGTCGAAGCAGGCATTTTGAGTATTTTCCGATTTTATTCGTATTTATCCAATTTCCTCTTCAAAAGCAGACACGCAAGTTAGAATATGATATACGAAATGAATTTTTCTTTTAAAATTTCTTCGCTTTGTAACATCATAAAAGTTACACCCACCTCCGGTTAGGTAAAAGTTGAATATACATCTAATCATTTCATGCTTTAATTCTCAATAAGAAGGAATAGAGAAACTAGTTAGTGTTCTCCGATATATCTGCTTGACATACAGCTGCAGGGTTGTGAGATTACAGAGATTCTGTCAATATACTTACATTTGATCGTCACACATGAGACACATTGCTTGTTAACAAAAACAGCAAGAAGACCCTGAATACATACACATTAGGTCAGGTGGTTGAATAGGTATATTTTAGACCTACGTCAATTGGAGCTGTAACATTTTCGGAGCTAGCAGAAAAAGACACTGGTGTCCCCATCTCCATCATTTATTTGGTAGCACCCCTGGGTAGCAGTAAAGCAAAACTGTCAAGCAGATGAAAGCGGTTTCATCATCTCATTGTTTGACAAAAGTTCGGCCCTGTGCAGATTGATTTGGATATCCCTACATGTGGTGTACTGTGTATTATATATATACATCGACCTCGGTCCTACCGGAAACGTTTATATGCATCCCTAATTTGTTTGACCTGGTGAGATATAGTGACCTGTTTATGGATGCGACACGTGATATTTCCACTGACGAATGAGGGAGCTGGGCCTAGAAATGAATTGCTTCAGTTCCTGCGTGTTGTTAACTGCGTGTATATTCACATGGGTGGTTTTAATTCCACTTTGGTATTGATAACAAATACTTACAGTTTTAGCATTACATTTACACGTATAGACATTTATTTTATGTCACAGTCTGATTTTACCCATTTCTTCACGTTGAGCACATTATTTCAGCTCGCTAAAGTTGACGGCGATGTATAAACTTGAGCAAATATTCAAAAGCAGTGTTTCTCTAAAGTTATCTTAGATTTAAAAAATGTGTTTATTTTTAATAAACCTCTGTGTCCGTGCCTTATATTTATATATAATATCCATACATTAAGTTTCAGATGTCTACTTCAGTTTATTTTTTTTAATTTTCTGATATTATCGAGACTAATACAAAACCCGGGTTCATCTCTTCTAGCATTCAAGGTTTCTGGTTGGACAACATATACCATTTCAGAAAATACATGTAGCTCCGAGCTAGGAGAGATACATATACACATGTGCCACTGAATGGCAAACACCTTCATACAGGATTCTATACCAGTGCACAATATTTGTAAAAAAAAATCCAAAGTGTTTCAGGAATCAGTTCTACCATAATATATTGCATGTTAAATAATTTTGTTATTTTTATTATTTTTAGAAATTGCTTGACATTTTGCAATGTTTACTTCAATACCCCGTCGTTTCAAGCCCTTATTTGACAAAAACCCTCACCCTACTTGCTCCTGAACTGCGGTATCCAGTCAAAACAGGAATGATAAAGTATCGCCTTCTTCGTCAAAAAATAGGTAGTTAGGAAATGAGACCGAACAACGCAAGGAAACGATATGTAATCACACTCGCGTGTTACAAAAAAGGGCGAACCCAATTGCTTGAGTCCTTGCAAGGCATTTATGGTGGCAGCGAAAGCGCTTTCCTGTCAGGAACAAGCTATTCCAAGACATTAATTTTACTTCTTCTAAGTGCGAGTTTTACGCTGCTCTCAATCTTGATGAAGTTTGTGAAGATGAGCAGCGCAGACAGAAAAAATGGTTAATTTACGTAACAGATGAATGGCAATGGGATTTATCGCACAGTATCTCTAGTGAAGAATATCCGAAAATCGATCAATTCTCCTATTTACTAAACTATTGATAACAACTCTTCTCAAATGTAGGCGCGAGATCTTCAATCGCTCAGAGGGTAAAAGGAACGTGAATGAGTAGTTAGAGGTGTCTGACTTCGGAAGAAATACGTTAGTGTTAGATATTGCTTCATATAGTGGTATGGAGGTCAAATTTAGGCACAATTTTGTATTTGACGAATGAGGACTTCCAATTTTCTGTGGGCAACATAATCAATCATATCCTCATTGCCACATATAGATTTTACCAGCTACTAACTGAGACATTATTCTAATTCAAACCCTTCGAATTCCGTTATATCATCACCGATTATAATATACAAAGTACGTGACAAGAAATTACG
This sequence comes from Hanleya hanleyi, assembly GCA_036873755.1. NCBI lineage: Eukaryota > Metazoa > Mollusca > Polyplacophora > Lepidopleurida > Hanleyidae > Hanleya > Hanleya hanleyi. The sequence goes on from JAVTVY010021715.1 coordinate 69,193, forward strand.
GGAATTCCTACACGATTACACGGTTTTGGTCCGCATGGGAACATATTTAGTTCGCATGCAAATTTGCCGTCGTGAGGCCGTTATTTAACCTATAAATTGTCTATCGACTTTTGTTTTCGTGATTCTGGGTAAACTATAAGAAAAATGCATATTTTGGAACAAAGTTGCGAAATGAGAGTTCATCTAGCGAGCAAAGTTTTAACTTGTCTAAAGATTCATGCATCGACGAAACTTCTGGAGTTTTTAGGTGAGACATACACAGGAACTATAGCACAGGTACATGTATCATTTAAATTCGTGATAGCTGGAAAAATGTTGAAAACGAGGTTAAAAACCTATTCACTCACTCACTCACTCGAGATAGTGGTAATGAGTAATATTAATATCAACGTATAGTTATGCATCGGATCCGAACTCGCTACCCTTCAAGTATGGCACTCAATCACCAGCATGGAATATAGCTGCTTTAAACCACTTGGTCCACTCACCTCCTGAAGTGGAAGTCCTTACATCGGAGCTTAGGTAGTGTGCATTTAGTACCTCTTGCCATATTCTACCTCTTGCCACATAAACGGCCTGCCATGTTGACAGAGACAATGTATTTCTCCTTAGCAGCAGTACCCTTTGTGGTACATATGCTGTATGGATTTGAAAAAGATAGCCCACCATCCAGAAGGCGGCTTTATTATCAGCAGGTTTCTATTGTTGTAGCATTATTAGAGGACCAGTTCTCACCATGGGCAGCCACCGATGAACGATCCATTCATCCTTACTATATAACTCACGCTGGAGATTGAATTTCACATTTTCACACCAGCATCCTATCCTCGGATAGGGTCTTTATGGGGAGCTTTAGAAACGTTCTTTCGGGAGAATTCCATGATTTTTTTTTGTACGTTGTATAATTGAATTTTGCGGTACATAAGTACTCTCCTATCATATTCTAGGATATTTGATTAGGGGTATTTCACCAACTTCGAGGTTTCAAACGAATGGAGGAGTAATTACAGTACGCGCGAGCTTTACCTAGCAGGTAAAACTGTATACCTGATCGCTAAAAACATCATTCCTTTGAATTTAATGTGACAAGAGAAGATATTTTAATGGAAATTCAGTAGAAACTATATGATCTCTAATTATTCACTAACCACAGAAACAGTTTCACGAGTAAGTCAAAAGAATGTTCGACGGGAATGTGTTTTTGTTGCCGCTGGATGTAAGATATGACAATTGTAACTTCAAACCCACCAAATAGCAGTTGTGATATTCTTGATGATCAAGTAGCTGTAGATGGCCCACACGGACCACCAGCGGATTGGCAGGGATATCAAGACAGTCAATGATGTCGAAATCTCCGACCCAGCCCCAATGATCCAAACGTGAAGCAACGCTTGTCAATCCACTTCACTTTGTCTCTGTAGGTCTGTCTACGTATATTGATGTGGTCATTTGTGGAAGGAACGGTGAATTTTAATCCGTGCCATCTTTAACCCAGCTGAGAATTGCTTTCCTAACACACAAGAATTGGAAAAAGTATTCAATGTGAAGGAAAAGCACTTGAAGGTCTAAATAACCTGGTACTGGAGTTCCTTCGCACCGGCGTGTGGTTCACTTGATGGATTCAATGTGCAATTACACTTATTTCAGAATCTACCTAATGGTACAATTTAGTCCCAGGAATTATTGATCAGGGTTCTAATGATTCATTGAGACATCTCTAAGCAGGTCGCGAAGTACTTCCAACAACCAAAGATCGTATAATGTCCAGCTATGTGAAAAGCTTTGCAACTCAGACGGACAGAATTACTTAATATTTCTGCATGTTGCCAATTGTTAAAAGTAATAATTTCCGCTGATGCTTTCAGCATATCTGGAATTATAGTTTGCATAGTTGAACTCAGGGGATCAATTAATTCAAATGACCTGTTTGTGTTCGAAGTCGTAGTTTCGTGGAATGTCTCGCTCAAGATAGGTATAATCTGATTCCGATCGTCTTCCTGTAATTCGAAATAAACGTGCAGGGAAGGGTTATTTATGGTACAATTGCTTTGCATGGGTGTGCTACCATACATAGCGATAAACTGTAGATTGACCAGGTCATAAATGCAGGTGACATCTTTAGTGTAGGATTCTCTAAACCCTTCACTAATGAGTCAAACAGGAAAATCCCTTGTCGATCAACTTCAATTTCTCCGATCAAGATGTATACCGATGATCGCACAATATGAATATAGCCGATTGATTCTTGCGATGTTCTATACGTTACGTCAACAGGTTTAGTTCAGTATTAAAGTGCTCAAACCAATTCGATCAACGATAAGACGAAGATTCTCCTCACATTACAAATCTAGCCATGCTTCAATCCTCGACCATCTGATCTAACATATATTGAGCCTGGATGATTCCTCTGACTTCGTTACAGGCCAGTCAAAAAAAAAGATAATGCGAGAAATTCTAGAAATATCGACGTTGTCTTTGTCTGGGTTATAGCAGAGATCGTTCGTTTGAATTTGATATGACAGGGAAGAAATCTTAATACTAAGAAATTGAATTGAAATGTATGATTTGTAATTATTCAGTAACCTGAAAATCTCGATTCAAATTTATTGCGGAATGAACCACATTTCAGGGATATACATATAGGCATAGATTACCACAAGATTAAATACAAATTGAAGTTAATAACTTGGATAAGTTCCACCAAAAAGGCTATCCATGGAACCAATTGATCCGTGTAAATTTGCGACACAGCACCTTGCGTCAGACAAAAATGTTGACGCAGTGCTTGTACACTCACTGACTCGACAAACAGACGAGTATCCATGTGGTCATGTGTAGACGACACAGCAGCCGAAGTAATAATTGCTGCATACCAATAAATATGAAAATATCCCAGAACCTTGATACAAGTGCGCATGTTCCAGAAGGCGGCTTTATTATCAGCAGGTTTCTATTGTTGTAGCATTAAGGTTACTGTATCGGGTCCCAGTTGCGTACGTGTACGTATCACAATTTTTGCTTAATTACGGGGCAGTGTTCTTTTGTATTCATACAAACTATACATTTTCTGAAAGCCCTTGATTCAAGGAATTTGGATAAATATATATCTTTCTCGAATTGATTACAAGAATCGATTTATTTGAAGATAAATGACGTCATTTAGAAAAGTATAGTCCTCAAAATCACACGATAATAACTCTCAGTTTTCATCAAACAAACTTTACCATTTGAATAAAAATAGGTTGCCTCAATTTTTTTAATTAAGGCCTAGAAGTTATTTTATCGTCGTGCAAAGTTGAAAGATTGAAAAAGTCTACAAAAACTCGACCCCTATCCACGACATCATAAATAATTCATGAACAGGGCCGAACTTATAACATTTGAGGCAACCCTTTTGAAGATCTACATGATTGGAATATTGTGTCCAAAGTTCATGTTTGCACATCGAATAACAATAGAGAAATTAGAACGGGAAAATCCACTTTTTGGCGAAAAGCTAAACGGAGAAAACGGCCAAAAACCAATCAGCACTGTGTTCGACTGCTTGAGCCACGTAAATCCCCTTTTCGCAGCTGGAACCCCGTTGAGACAATGCAGTGACCGCTTGAGTAGATATCAAAAACTAGTGTACGGTGTTCCGGCTTTATTATAATTATTTGACCGGCAACGTAAGTTATAGCCCTACATTGTTTATTAAGATTGTGCCGTAAACGTCCTGTTCAAACTTCATTTACACATACGGTAACATACATTGAACTAAAATTTTCAGATATTCACAGTTCCATGGCTATTCGAGACTGTTATGCTAGGTGAGCCATTTAGTTACGCTTCTTTGGCCATGGACCTCAATACAGTCTTCGCCTTGAGCGTGAGTAATCCTTATACCCCGCTGTGCCCTCTAGTGTGCGAAGTTCGTCTGATTGAGCCTTACCTACTGCACCACGAATGCATTGAGTTTTAAAAAGTCATGTTTTACTACAATGCACTAATTTTCATAATTTCTTATTCCCCCAATTTGTAGGTTTGACTGTGTACTCTGGTATAAGACAAAAAACAATCGAGATTTTGAAGCTTTGACAATAGAGGACTAGCCCTCACCATGGTCAGCCAGCCCCAATGATCCAGACGTGAAGCAATGCTTGTCAATCGACTTCTCTTTGTCTCCGTAGGTCTGTCTTCGAATATTGACGTGGTCATTTGTGGAAGGAACGGTGAATTTTAATCCGTGTCATCTTTAACCCAGCTAAGAGTTGCTTTCCTAACACACAAGAATTGGAAAAAGTATTCAATCAGAAGGAAAACCACTTGAAAATCGTGAGACAAATTCATTGCGGAATGAACCACATTTCAGGGATATATATAGGCCTAGTTTGAAGTCTCGGCTCGTGCAGACTGCAGTATGTTTATTTCCTGATTCTCCACGATAGTTTACCACAAGATTAAAAACAAATTGAAGTTAATTACAAGCGTCTAGTCCGCCATTCATAATTCAGCCGTCGTCCATTAAGGAATATCCGCGTCCATAATCCAAAGACCTATTCCATATTCCATATACAATAACTTGGATACGTTACATCAAAAAAGCTATCTATGGAACCAATTGACCCGTGTAAAGTATGCGACACCGATACCACAGTGCATCAGACACCGATACCACAGTGCATCAGACACCGATACCACAGTGCATCAGACACCGATACCACAGTGCATCAGACACCGATACCACAGTGCATCAGACACCGATACCACAGTGCATCAGACACCGATACCACAGTGCATCAGACAGAAATGTCATTACTCTGTACACACAGACTCCACACAGACGACACAGCAGCCAAAGTAATAATTGCTGCATACTAATAAATATGAAAATATCCCAGAACCCCGATACAAGTGCGCATGTTCGAGAGATATTCTTTATTGAACGGAAAGTGACACTGTTACTGGATGTCAAATATGTCGCTTGTAACTCAAAACTCCCCGATTGCAGTTCTGATGTTGATGATCATGTCGATTACTTCATCAGCGATACACTGGAAATCGAGACAGCCAACAATCTCCTGTTTAATCCCAGTAATCAAAAAATGAAGAAACGCTTGTCAGTCGAATTAACTTTCTCTCGATTGGACTGTGGTCGTGATGCGGCATGAAAGAAACTACATGTACCCTCCGTACACGTACGCAAACGCCTTGAGTAAAGTATCCACTCCTATAAAAAAAATCACTTGGAGTCGGTCTAAACTTCCTTGTACTGGAATCGTTCACACCGACTTGAGGTTCCATATTGATTCAGCCCATTGATTTGTACAAGTTTCTGAGATGTGCACTAGGGAGCCAGCCAAATATGGGTGTTCTTAATCCAACTATCGGCTCTAGCATAACATCGCGATGCTCTTGGCAAATCTTTTATCTAAAAAAACAGCTGTCGGGGTATCATAGATTTTTGCCAGGTGTATGCATGACAATGATCTGAAAAAGCCGCATTTCAGTTTTTAAAACGTCTGATCGCTTAGACTCAATGTGAAATTTTACTAGCATTTTGAGATTTTGGTCCACTCCCTGAGCCATGGTATCACCGCTGTCTCCTGCTATTATGTCAAATAGCTCTTTCAATAATATATGTGAGGCTTCTTATCGCATCCGCGTGTGATTAGCACATCTAAAATCACACGTTTGGGAAAATGGTAGGCGTGTGAGCCACATGTAAGAAATTGATCGACGTATGTCTACCGAGAAGGTATTGCTAAGTAACCATTATTTAATTTTCTGATGCTAAATCAAATTGGTGAATTCCTAATTTCCTGACAGGGTTTTCAAAATGACTGTGTTCTGTTCTTTTCTTTTCACTGCTTACAAGCAAAAGTCATTACTAAGGACCACCAACTACAGCTGTAGTGTCCCCTGTATCCAACTTATCGGAACATCATTCGGAGTATCACCTGAACGGAACACCGTACATACTGCAAGCCGTTGCATTACCAGACCATCTGAAAGCAAACTGAGAACCGACATGGGGTTCCAAAAAATTGGCAATAAATTATAATTCAGATATGCAGTGATGCTAGCGATTCAACACCACTTTCTCCACAAATAAACGATTGTTTATCCATGTGCAAAAAAACGATTGATTAAGACGAGGTTTGGGGGTATATAACACTGATGACGACATCAGTATGATCAATTTTACATAGAGATGCCCATGTCATGAATTTATGTCTCTTTGAACAGTTGCCCGTGTCAAATACATTTTAGCCAGGTAGTTTTATTTGTAATTGATATTGTAGTCCGCATATGCACCGTACAGCATATTTGAGTACATGTTTTCCGATGGTTTCTTTAAGCATCGTATTTGGTCCACCGCAGTCAAACGTCAGGAGTCATCTAAAATATGTTTTTCATGTCATTCATAAAGTTCAATGTATTTTGGCTGAGAATAACCAGATCAGATAATGTTACTCAATTTCAGTCCACTTTTTCTTTCCGCATGGGCATACGACGAAAAGTATTATCTCCTCCTCACACTGCGAGAAAAAAAGAGGAATCAAGCGGCCCAATCCCGCACCGCAACCATCCCAATATGCAGCCAGATGGGGATTACTAATCAGTCATGTTTATGTTGATGAAGTTCAGCACATGTATAGCAAACAAAAACGTGACCATGATTGTTTTAAAGATATGCCCATATATGGTGATAATGTTGTTCTGGGAGACTTGGCGGTTATATTGGACGCCATGTTGGATTTAATGGTGAGAGATGTGAATGAAACTTAGAACATCAGTGGAATATTAATAGCGATAGGATGTACTAGGACGTAAAGAAGTTCAAGCTCCCTATTTTCCTTCATTCGAACATAATGCGAAAAGTATTGTCTCCTCTTCCATATGAGATACGGCCTCATATTCACACATATGTATCTTGGTGAAGTTAAATTCAGTATAGATTAGTTATCTAACTTCAATTTCACTCAGCAAATGTAAAACGAATAATAAGGCGTGAACAAAAATCATGATTGTTTTCAAGATGTGTTAATGTTATGCTTTGGAGATTTGGCATTCATGCTGGACGCCATATTGGATTTAAGATTCAAGGACCTGATTGAAAATTTTATCACCCGTGAAAAATTATATCCGACCATGTATACTAATGAAAAATCCTAACGATCTTAGTTGGTAAAGTTGGGAAAATCAGGGTGAATTTGAGGATCAAACCCTCTGTTATATCGCCTAATAGCAAGATCTGAAAATCAAAAAATTGCGGGCAGCTAGTGACTGTACATGTATGCATGTACGGACTATCGATATGCGGTTTAGATTCGCTTATTCTTGTCCGTCCTTTCATTGTATGCAGTAATGACTGCTCAATATCCACTTTCATAAAATGAAATGATAATTTTCTCTTGCTTTATCCTTACTGTGGAAGCTCCGGCCATCCGACATTCAATATTCAGCCATCGTCCGTGAAAGAATTCAGGACCTTGGTTTCATTGAATTCCAGGCGAAAGTTTGCCTTCATCGCCAATTATTCTTCTATTTGCTGTCAAATTGACCTAATATCACCACCATAACAAAGCAAGTGCGAAACCGTTTCTGTTTTCAGTTTACAAAATGTGCATAGTATACTAACCTCTGGGTCGAGTTTATTTGCAAAAATAGTTGTAGTCAAAATATCAATAACTATTCCATACTGGAACTACCTTAACCCCCATTATGTTGTAATTTTTTCCATTTTTATCACTATATGACTGTCCAATAGATTTCTCTCACTCCATATGCGCTTTTCAGCTACTGTTTGTAGCCCTTAGCTACGAGTATGCTCCAAAGAATGTATGGTAGTACCATAGTTTTGGTTAACTCTATCTGTCCAGGCCTTTTCGCCCTCCCTCCACCTAAATATTTTTCTTACCACTTGAGCTAGGGATCTGAAACTTACCACACTATACCCTCGGGTCAAGCTCTACCAGAAAATGTAAAAACAAAACAAGATGGTCGCTTTGATGACGTCTTCAAATCAGATTTTTCGATGTTTTTTTTATTTATATGTTCTCTTTGAAAGAACTGCATGATAAGTTAGTAAATAATAGTCTAATGTGAAATAAAACAGATTTTGCCCAATTTTTTTATTATTATTATTTTTTTTTTGAAGCAAAATGATATAAAAACATCACTTTTCTGGTACCCTACATGGCCACCATCATAAATTTACCCTTGATCCTCTACTCGAGAGTTATGCAAATCGACTCGAAATGGGCCTCTATATCATCAGGGGCCGCGGAACTCGTGGGGGGGGGGGGAGGGGGGCGAGGGGGCTACAGCCCCTCTACTATTTGAGACTGCAATGTTATAAGTCCTATCTTAGATAGCACCAGTCCAGCATTTAACATGGCCGATATAGAGTTCAGCCCCCCCACTTTCAAACGTGCTCCGAGGCCCCTGATCATGAACTGAAAAGTTGCGCAGTCAGTTTTTCCGGAGTTAGGGGAGCAAGTTTGGTAGGGGGATCATAACTCCCCCCCCCCCCCCCCTCCACACACACACAGGCCAGATAGGGTTAATTCCTCAAAATCAAACTTTCGCGAATACTTCCTCACCGCGTTGGCTACACCTTGAAATTCCAAAAAATAATTTTAATGTTATGTCCTATTAAACTTTTTCAAACCGGGTACAAACTTAATACCTTAATATAGATGAAGGGACTATGAGCTATTTTAAACAAACCATTGTTCAGTATGCATGACTTCTTTTCTTAAAGCTTCTTCTGGAATTCTTTTTACACTATAGATTGTTGTATGGTGTTCCAGGCGTTTAAAACGTCTTGCCAGAACTGACGTTTCATAAGTGGTATTATATTATTTAGCAATTTACTCGAGCTAATGATATAATTTATTCCCAGGAAGTGTAGTTCGTATGTTTCTGTGAGAACAATTAGCGAACTACGCCCAACCAATAAAGATTGTATAATGTGCGGCTAGGTACAAAGCTTTGTGCGTCAGAATGACAGATGTTTCTGCACGTTGTCAATTATTAGACAGTGATAATTTCCCCTGATGCAGACAACACGTCTGGAATTACCGGGAGTCTAACTGAATAGGATAGTCTTTGATAAATTGTTGAGCTCAGGAGATCAATTAATTTGAATGAACCGATTGTGTTCAAATGCGTTGTTTCGGGGAATATTTCGCTCAAGTTTAGGTTGAATGTCTCGTTCATTCGGGCTTCCGTACATATCGACTACCAGTGGATTGATCGGGACAGTGATGTAGGTGACAGTTTAAGCGTAGGGTTCTTTAATCTGTGCCCTAATGGACCAGGCAGAAAAATCCCTTGTTCAACAGCTTCAATTTCTCCGATAAAGACATATACCGGTGACCTCACAGTCTGAATGTAGACGATTGATTCGAACGACGTTCTGTGCTTTACACCAGCATATTGATTTCCATATTAAAATGCTCAACACACAATTTAATCAACGACTAGACGAAGATTCTCCTCACATTTCATATCTAGCCAAGCTTCTATCTTCGAACGGATGATTTTTTTGAGATTTCACGACCTTGATCACTAATTGTTAATAAATAAACAGATAGATAATACCATTGATTTTCAGAACTATCATCGTTGTCGTTGTCTAGTTTCGTTGTAGTCATCCAGAAAGAGACTATTAATGTCTAAATAATTAATAATCTAATATCTTCATTCACGGTACGGTATTCTGTATCAATTTTATGTAGATTGTGTAATGTCAATGTCACGTGAACATTATTATTTGTGTCGTAGGGGCTTCCGTTAGAGTGCATGCCGTGTATACTATCAATGTAATGTTTACTTTTTGAAGTATTATTAAATCATGCCCAGGACGAAGTTAATGGTCACTGTTCAATAACTGGAACACACGTCGGTCAGTCTTAGCAGAAAGACATTAGCTAGAGGCAGCTTATTCCGATGTGGATTTGTTTACGGCTTTAATGAACTATTTTAATAGGGAAATCAATCCCTATGTAAGTCGGACTACGATCGGACCCGTTCACTGTGTGCCCGTCGTTGGAACACCGAAATATCTTTTTACTAGATCTATCTTTATATTGAAATTTGAAAATAAGTGTTAGTCATAATAAATGTCGTTTCATTTAAAACACACGAAAGACAGAAGATGGAACTGGGAAAGTAAACGAAATTCGAGTACGATAAAAGATACACTATTATGGGGATAAAAGATAGCACGAAGACGACTCGTTGTTCTAAAGTCATATTCCTTGCTCATACTGCAATAAAAACTCAAAAGATCCAGAGATCTATTCTCAGAGACTTGCCAAGGGCATCTCCGTATCATCAGTTGGATTAAATACAGTAATGTATAGAACCATGTACATACCAATCACCAAATTCAACTTTGGACCTCAAGCCATTAATTCGCGAAGAATTGACTCAGCTCAGATCGGAGTGAACTGGGATAATAATGGCTGCTTTACGTCTGATCCACTTAGGACAAGGAACACTAGACTATCACAGGTTATCAAGGTATAAAAAAACTGTTTATGGGATCCGTGGTTCAGAAATATATTTTGGTGCGTAGCAGTATATAAATGGCGTCAGACTCAGGAGACGGAGATCATTTATCGCAGAAGGCGCTCTATTGAATGGCCTTCATTTAAAATATTACAGTTTACAATCCAGGAATGTGATCGGTTGTGCAAACGAGAGATACATCGGTTAGTTTAATTTCTATTAGTTCCGTTCATCGTATGTAAATAACTCTTTTAGTTGCATCTCTGGCATATTCTATCCTAAAATATCATTGCCGTGTCATTCACTATTTGTCTTCTGCTTGTGCAAGACACTTGAGCTAGTGAATGTCACGATCATTATAGTCTGTCTTAGCATGAGTTCATATCGTATACGTATATCGGAAATTATCGCTGAACATATGTGTATCCTTTCGGAGTATGAAAATACAGCGTATCATTGAAAAAAGGCCATGTGTGGCTCATTCACCTCGCCATGTTGAGGGTCATATTGACCTGGGCCGTATTGGGCCGGTTTTCACATAATGGCCCTGTTTTGTCAAATTGATTCGATTTGTGGATCATACGAAGCAGGCCGAATTCCTTTTATCAGACTTATATCATAGTAATTAACGAAAAGAAATATCACAGAACTGGTGGAAACCAGTTGACGAAAACGAAGGTTATTCTGAAAATAAATTTTGCTTATTTCCCAGGCATGTAACAACGGGACGACCAATATCACTCCGAAATGTTGGAATATTAATCATTGGTCCAATTTTTGTGAGAGCAGATGGTCGAAAAGCGTGGATAATATATAAAGATTATATTTAAATTGGATAATCTTTGTGTTTTCATAGGAGAATCGTTATGTTTTGTGTGTGTGTGTGTGAGAGAGAGAGAGAGAGAGAGAGAGAGCGCGCGTTCTTGTATTTGCAGACATGGGTTGGGTAAAACATTTTTAAGTTGAGCTGCACATACAAATACACAGAACGAATCAATCTACTATATTAAAGTTGTTACCTCGTTAGTATACATAGTTTAACGAACAAATTTAATTCGATTGACAAGAGATGTTTCATATCTGCATGGTTCACAAGGGACGTGTTTAAAAAACTCCACACTTGGTATATCGCCTACATCTCTGGGTCGATTAATCCATAGGTTGTAGATATGTAAACGAGCCGAACAATTGTATGGTCCTTTCCATGATTTCGCAAACTAGAAAGATGGTCGGAATGATGCCACATTCCAAGAGAGGATCAGAATCATATCCATCTGGAGCGAGAAACTTCCTGGAATTTCATCCTCAAACACAACCAATCCATTCACAGTAATTAATCCCGCGTGCTCAACTCTGGAAAACAATTTGTCGGCGACGATTCTATTTCATTAAACTCCCAATCATTACAGACGCTCTTGTCAGTACCCGGGGGAAATTATCACTGTCTAATAATTGGATACACACCAGAAACATTTGGGAGACACGGTAATTCTGTGGCCAAAATCTTTATACATGTCTAATCTTTAGTGGTGAACTGTACGTCATAACTTGTTGGGATGGGAGGAGAGTGGGGAAATAGCTCCGTGAAAAAAAAAGAAACTGGTTGATAAACAATTTCCTTGTGTAATAGTTAGCGATAGGTATATTACTTATATGCGATGATTCATGGATGACGAGTAAAACATTGGGTATACGAACTGATTTTGAACTGTTTCACTAATGTTATACCAGGAACCCAGCGATTCTTACAAATCAATCCGATGAATTCAATTTGTGGTCGCAGAATGTATACTGGCCATGATAGAAGGAGACTGACAAGGATTGCCACATGTCTGTTTTATTAGGAGCAGGGTTATGGAACTCCGGAACCACACTCAGTCTGTCGACTGTCCTGAGTCTGTTAATGGAATGATCAAACTAAGTTCTCAATATGTGGTCCGCACAAGCCAACTATGCACAGATTATAGTTTCATTAAGTTGAAGATGGCGGACGTTACAATCTCACTCATGTCGGATTACATCAGTTCGCGAAGAATTTGCCATATTCGGAAAGACTGCAGTCGGTTTATTAAGGCGGTGGCTGCTGAACACCAGACTCAAATGTCTAGATGAGCCGATAAATCCGTAAGGTTTTCAGTAGGTAGCATGGTCCATATTCAGGTAACGGCGCAGCTACACGTACAAGCGTCAAACCCGACATTTAGTTGCAAACGGTTGTTTTTGAAGAATTATTCGTTCATAATCGAAAGATATCGGTCTCACGACAGAAACAATTTCACTGACACCTGCAAAAGAGGGACATTCTTGTAATCACCATTGTGTGCTTGCTATCAACAAGCTTGAGCCACCAAGATGGTTGAAGGAATAACCGTATCGAACCAGTTTCTGCAAGTTAACTGAAACTTAACTGCAACCGTCATATTTTCACAAGATTTAGCAAATGTCAAAAGACGATATATCAATGCAGAACTTTCTGGAATGCTATTATCCATAAATATGGCCCGTTTAGAAGTCGAACTTGTAATCGCCTCTCTTGACATAGACACGGCGCAAGAGCGATATATATCATTTTTATAAAGATATAGGTCTTAATATGATTCTCACTTGAAAAGTTGGATATACCATTCATGGCGGCGCTGATTTAGGGATTTCTCACTACAAGGGGATCATCACTATAACGGTTGGTGAATGGGAATGAACTGGCTTTGAAAAATGTGACCAACAACAGCAACAAGCAGTCTTACAGTCATGAGAAATGTATTCGCATCTTAGTCCTGTATCTTTATTATTACACTCGGAATTCATTTCAATACGAGATGGAATAATATTCATTTGCTAACATGAAATATTGGGCGATTTTGCACAGGTTTGTAGTCATCCAACATATCTCACCTTTCAGAAAGACAGGATATTCGTATTGCCTTCCTTATGTGTGTTTTCTGATGTTCACAAAGTAGGAGTCAGGAAGCGACAACCGCAACTGTAAAATTAAACACCAGTTGTTTTTCTTCCAGGATGGACATGGATGTAAGTAGGTCACTAAGTTAGTAGAGGAGGATCCCGAATTCGAATCCTTTGTTGAATTCATTTCGGTTTATTCGCATGATCAATATTTTGTCGTGGGGTAGAGCATCCACAGAGGGTGAACCTCGGGCCAAAGGCCACCGGCAGAATTTCACCATATACAAATTCATGAGTCTGTTACAATCAAAACATTTTAAATAAAATGTCCTGGTGGCGGGGAATTGCCGGTATACCGACATGAAGTCACAGGTTCCCATTGGTCGTTATTCTGGCTGCATTCTTTTCAAAGACATCGACGGATCAAGAGTGACTCCATTTGACTAATCTCAATAGACATGAAATTCTTATTCATAAACCAGTCTGTCAGACCCGAGCGCTTCTTTTCCACTTTGCTAACATATAGCTAAAAAACGATCCAGTCTGCGTTTCTCGGCTAGGCCATTTCCAGATGCAGTAGCAGCTATCGCAGAGAACTCGTCTCTGAAAGACTAGCTAGTGAATATCTAAAAATACTAATGTGCAAACATACTCACCGATTCATTTGACACTGAGCTGTCTTTACACGATCAATGCCACACTGTGCACGAAAATATATATCTGCAGGCACCAAAAAAAGAGCCCAAATAAACTATCACAACTGAAGTGGGCCTGCGGCTCTAAATTCTACTGTATACAAAAAATTAACGTTACTGACAGCGCAGACAGTGATAGTGGAAGAGATCGTTTCCCCCTTCCCATCTTACAATTCGTGATAGAATGCCCGCAACTCGCTGTTCATGAAGAGGTTTGTGTCATCTTCCTCTTTATCAGATTGTGGGTGGAGATTCAGTGTCGGTTTGGTGAGAAACAGTGGACGTAAACGCTTTATTCTGCTAGACAGAATTCAAGTTTTCTTGTTTTCAAAAATCTGTCACGAACAGATTGAGTGCCGTGTGTGCTATAATTTTAAGACTGAATGATTCAATGCAGAACCAATCGAATTCCTTGAAGCCAAATATTACTTTACTCAATACCTAAATCATCTTATAACGCACCAAAGTTTGTCCTGCATAGTATCCTCCCAGACGGAACAATAATCAAGTATCGATCCATTGCCTGTCAATTGTCTTTGAAATGTCACGAAATTCTAAACATATATTAGGAAGGGGTTTCCCTCATAGACAATCAATTAACAATTCAGGCTACTGAGATGTGACTAAGGTTTAAAAAGTCAAGATCATGTTATTTTTATTGATTATAAGAATACTCACAGCAGTGATTTCATATGTATAGGTATAGTAAAAAACATAAAACGGACTAGAATTAAGTGTTTGTGGTACAGTAACTGGGATGTGCATGCGAGTCATTCAGGAGGAACCTTGCTGCACTACTTTGGACTATAATCCCCATCATCTTGTAATGTGTTCGGATTTTTTCGTCTTTTAATTTATCTTTTTTATGTCATATCGCTTTTTATTCAACAAACTCTTCTCAATTTAAAAACGAATGCCGACAGAAAAACAACGAATCGCACAGCAAAGGCGAAGCGATCGTTTATTTTGAAGAAAACAATTCCATCGCACTTTAAAAATCGCGACTTTGACGAAATAAACGATTCATTTTCCAACGACAATTGGACACGCTTCCTTATTTAGCGAACTCGTCGTTACATTCCATAATTCGGACTTGTGAAAGAAAACTGAAATCGTTACCCCCATGGTCTGTTCTGTCAGACACAATACCAATATGCTACCGTTATTGTTATATGTACTGAACATAGAACACGCAGTGTATCCAAGAGAATTAGCATGTTGGAAGAATTACCGCAGCTAATATATTTCGGATGGGTTTTCTAGATAACGACTTTACAACGTATATCTTATAGATTAAGAATACTGATCAGCGATAGGGATTTGATATTTTTGGACGTCATGATATCTTGCTGGCATCACTGAAAACTGTTGACCGCTTCTGTCTTGCAGGAAATTAGCCTAGTTTCATGTATACTAGGATTCATCCTTTTAGTTTGGTGCTAATGATATTATATGAATTAGGTCCTTGGATTATGGACGCGGAAATTTTTTAATGGACGACGGCTGAATATTGTACGACGGACTAGACGCTTGTATTCTGTTATATTGGGGAAAAGTAATGCACACTAGCTAAACTTTGCCCGACATCTACATATAAAAATGGCTTTGTATTCAAAAATTTTAATAAAATTTGTTCGATATATGCGAAAATCCCTAATACCCCTTATATTATGTTTGGTACTTGTATGTCTAAATATAAACGCTTGCTGACTTTAAAATATAAAATGCAAATCGCCTATTTCATTTTCATTTTTGTTTTCGCGGTTTACCGAGAATCACATGTACTTCAACTGGTATATTTGGGAATGAAATTTCACGAATGATGTTAGACTGTGCAATGTTCCACAGTTTTGCAACAACTTGGCTTCGAAATACAGATAAAAATATTTGATGGTCATTTAAAAGTCGCCAGACAAATTTATGAATACCAACTTCTTACTTGTTCTGGAGCTGACGTTTTGAAAAGATACTTCCAACTTTTTCAAAGTATTTTCTTCATATATTTAAGATAATAAGTGAGGCAGACAGTAAGAGCAGAGAATTTTGATCAATAGTTTTCGAATACATATCTCGGGCAGTGTCACCATGGATAAATTGTCACTACCAAAAAGCGTTTGTTCATGGGAAGTATTATGTCACCCAACACGGCATGAGTTAGGGTTCAGATTCGCCCGTCGGGAAGTTCGAGATAACAGACTAGCAGAATTAATGTCTCTCTATGGTTGGTGTTCGTCAATCATGACGTCAGGTGGCATGTTTTCTTTTGTAACTTCAAAGTTGCAATACTGTTACCTCAAGAAGCAATATCCCGAGGACTTCGCACAAACAACAGTCGTGTCTATAAAATAAACTGCTAGTCGTTTTAACCAAGATATCAGATCTCTAAATGACGTCTTCTTTTCGACAAAAATCTATATATGTTCTGATACCTATCTAGTATATTTCTAAACAGGATCTGAACAGTCTCTCCTATACATACATCATTGTCATGGGAGAGGTTAAAAGTTCTCCCAGCTACCGCATGTGATTGTGGATATCCCATGGTATCATTCCATTCGTGAATAACGACTAATACAGCTAGGTAGCCAATCGGATCATTTATTGTTGCATTACATATCTCGAACAATACAAATATAACAGAAATTCGTCATCAATTGTGAAGTAATGGTGAGGCTTTTGCTGTGGATCGATCTCGACAAAAAATGCGCATCCAGATCGGCATCCAGAAATGTTAAACATAATATCTTAGCAACTGAAAAGGTTAGCGCTGTGAGAGAGAATATCGAGGGGCTCGAACAACACAAATGATTCATTTCGAAGCCCCAATATTTTTTAATATACCCTTGATGCTTTATCAAGAACGATAACAGATAATGAGTCGAAATATCTCGGCTTCGGTTTCAGTCCGTTGTTTCGGAAGTTGTAGAGTGGCAAACACCTTTCGCCCATAGCAGCATACTTCCACAATACTCCAGTTTTGAGATGGTTAAAACAGTGGAACTTTCAATATTTAAAGAGGCAAATAGCTGTATCACTTGACCCACATTAGGGCCAGACTGCCAAATGTAACGTTGGCAGTGAAAATCTAACCGATTGTTCATAATTATAAGTTTATAAACTGAGACAAAGGCAGACTGGTCTAAATCAAGTAAACTTTTGCCGCATAATTGAAACCTGTGATACAATATCATATATTTTGAACCTTGACTGGCATTCTGGCTCTACCAAAACCAATTTCTTTGGCACTTCATTGTAAGCCAAATCATACTTCAGCTTTTCGCGGGCCAAAATGGTTGGCATCCAATCGGACTGCATTAAGATCGCAAGCTTGAGCTAAACGATAACACAAAATCTATCGATATCTTGAGATCCCGGTTTCACGAATCACATTTCAAACGAGAAAACATACATTCATATAATTGCAATATGGGACTATAAATCATTATGGCGGATGTAGTTTGATAGGCTGGTATGCCTTAGAGACCTAAACATCCACCGTAACACATGACTAGGTTTATGATATGTCATAATGAAAAACTGACTTCGGGTTGTTTTACAGCAATCAATAGATAACTTTTTGTAGAGAGTTTGGGATGATATTTTATCCCTCCATTACACATCACATCTGCTCGTTATCGAGGGGATTCAATTTTGTATGGGCCGAATCCTCGTCAAACAATTTCTTTTTCAAATATTTTTGATTTATTATACCTATTACGCCTTGCGTTGATCGCGGTGTGTTTAACAACGGCCGAGGTAAGGTCAACGTCGATACATCCCTTACATTACCGAGTGTGTCCGACACTTAGATGTATCCAAATTACAATACATTAGCACATGCGCCGCCATTTCCCGAGACATAATGTCTTAGATGCTTAGGTACGATGTTGTTCGACGGAAATGTCATCTTGGGAACATTAGTCAAATCACTGCTATATGGTTTAATGTTATAATGAACACATATTTTAAGGTGAAAAGTGGTCTGAAAATATTTTCATGAAAAAGAATACCTGCGGACTTGTACCCCCCCCCCCCCCCTTATCCCCGGTATAACATGTAGACCCGGTAGTACTACATTTTCACCAATTGTGTCAATCAGTGGCGATGGGGCGGCGAATGGTTGACATTCAACATCAAGGCGTTACTCTTGATAATTTAGGCCCAAAGACCATCGGTCATGTAATGACGTTCAATCAATCACGAGATGAAATTATTTCTGCTCGACATAAATGTTATTTACTGGTGAATCGATTGTCCGGGATTTTCCATTGTTCTTCTTGATGACGATAGATGGTATCATATCGCAGAGGAGAAATAAATCAGATTAGATATCACAACTTTATATCGGAAAATATCACAACTTTATATCGGAAAATATCACAACTTTATATCGGAAAATCAATAAGATTCCGCCAGTCTCCGTTGGAATTCAATTTTCCTGATTTGCTTTTTGGGGAAATAAGTGGAACACTGGTCACCATGTGATTCCAAATTCCATAAGCTTTAAACAAGGAAAGTAGCAAAACAAAGAAACAAGGGAAACCACCGTATTGTTGCCATTTTGCAGAGGAAAGGAGTTCAAAAATGTATGTTCGCCAATGAAAGTAAAAGTTATGAAAGTGCCATTGTTACATTATCTCAGAGGCGAGTAGTAGAAAATATGATTCTATTCGAAACACCATGGGCCGATGGATTAATGGAAGTTAAAGTTACTAAAATGAGGTTTGGTTACCTATCCTGTTGTGAGAGTAGGAAATAAAATTATAGGTATGTCAGTGACATGACTGAAGCAAATTTTACTCTAATCGAGGTGACATGAGAGAGGTTTATCGGTATTCTCGTATCTTGAATTATATCCAATAGGGTGGGGATTATGGGACATCTATATCATACTGATAACTGTGTATTTCTGTATGACGCCATTTGAACGGCCGCAGTTCCTCTCAATAGGTCATGGATCTTTATCAGGATAGCTGTGGGATTACTGACGGTGACCTAGAATAAAAAAATGAAAAATGCAATCTAACACTCAGGTGTTGTGGTCGGAAATCCACGAAACTTCAAGGATAGCTACTGGATTAGAGATAGTGATTTGAGAGAGAAAACAAATACGATATGACATTCTACGCCTAGAACATTAAAAAAATACATGTACTTCTATCAGTAGACAAGATACATAGGAAGAATTTAGGGGCGGATTCCAGGAGGGTGGATGGCAGGGGCTTTAAATTGACATTTAGCACACTTTGATTGCCAAGTACATGTCATGTACATGTGCATATTTTCCAACGAATCTGTTCATGGACACACATGAATATTCGTGAAGGAAACCTGGCCGCATCTGGATATATTTATACATGAGAAAAGGGACAGGATGACAAGCAAGTAAATCTACATGTATATGTAAATGTTAATCACAAATAAGTCTTCCACGACTTCGGCCTAAATTTATCTGCACACGTGTAGTTGAAACTGACCGAGTTTACAAGACCTATTTACTCCACTTTCAGCCCAGATTTGAGAACATAAATTTGACGATTCTATATGCTATATAGTATAATGATATAGGTATTCCAATGGGTACTAATTGTGCACCCCTGTATCTGTTCTCTTATGAATATGACTATATGCAGGTGCTTTCAAAAACGGATCCATTCAAAGCCCGTTCCTTCACCAAACGCTATATAGACGATCTTTTCGCTGTGGATAATCGCTATGTAAATGACGCAGTGAAGGATATATATGCACCTTATCTGGATTTGAAGGAAACTAAAGATAGCCATACAGGTACATCATATTTAGATCTATATCTCTATAAAAATGAAGCGGGCATTCACTCTCGTCGACTTCATGACAAAAGAGATGATTACAATTTCGACATCATAAACTATCCCTTTCTGGGTAGTAATATTACAGTGGGACCTGCATATGACGTATACATATCTCGCCTAGTAGCATTCGCTAGATCCTGTCTTAAATGTGACGATTTTAATCAACGCCACAAAACATTGTTGCAGAAACTTATAAAACAGGGCTATTACACAAGCGCCTCCACTCAAACTTTCGCAAATTTGGCGATACATGTCGCATGCTGATAGCAAAATACGAGCGTAGCGTGCAAGATCTATGGCGTTACGTTTCGTAACTTGTGTCTAATTCCGCTTAACCCGCGGCTAGTGGCCGTATGAACTCTTGTACATCAAGATCCTCATGGTGTTCATATGAACACCCACAAGCGTGACTGAGATACATCATTCTCTAGATGACGACTTTACAACGATTATTATGGATTAAGAATACTGATCAGCGATACGGATTTTATATTTTTGGAACATCATGATGTCTTGTTGGCATCATTGAAAACTGTTGCAGGAAACTAGCCTTTATGTATACTATGATTGTCCTTTTGAATTTGGTGCTAATACTGTTATATGGAATATGGAATAGGTCTTTGAATTATGGACGCGGATATTCTTTAATGGACGACGGCTGAATTATGAATGACTGACTAGACGCTTGTAATAATCAGTTTCGCTGGATGCTTCAGTTAGTTTCGTACTGTCAACGCCTTGAGACTGATCCAGGGATAGTAAAGCCAACAGGCGCATCAATGTTCTTGCTGTGTGTATAAAAGTGGCGTCTGACCGCGTTCGATCAAGTAATATGGATGAGGCTGTGGCAAATCACAATGATAACGTAAAATATCGTCTTACTTGAAAAACAACTCTAACCAGATCGGAAATGAGACCGAACAACGCAAGGAAGCGATATATATATGTAATCGCAGTTGCGTGCAGCAAAAATGCGAATCGATTATGTTGAGTAGAGCAAAAGCATTTAAGTTTCTAGCGAAAATGTTTTTTGGTAGGAGTCATGGCAAGACATTTATTTTACTTGTTGTGAGTGCGAGTTCGACGCTGGGAGGATGAGCAGATTAGATAAAAACGGGCGAATTTACACAACTGATTAATGGCAGTTAGGTTTATCACCAAAAGGTGCATCTTCGGAAAAGAGTCTACGAGAATAGATCGAATCTCTCGTTTACTGCAGTATTGATAAAAACTGCGCTAGAATTTAGACGAGAGATCCTGAATCGGCGTAAGTAGTTGAGAAAAAATATTAGGCTTTAGAGAAAATACGCACTTGTCGACGACTGCTGTATAATTATTGCGATGTGTTTCCACATCTACCATCTTTACCAATTGCCTAATCTTATTAACATAAATGTCCGAATAATATTCAGCACAGATTCAGAACAGCTTTTGCTTAGGAAAAAGGTCTTCCATGCGTTGACCTAATTTGTGCGGACAAAAAGTCGTTCACTGAAAGTCTATATGTATTCCATTAATATTTCGTCGGCAGTTCCGGGATTGAATTTTACCATCTATTACGTGACAGACTATTCAAATTAAATACTTTCGACCTCTGTTATCGTTACAGATGAAAATGTGAATATGAATAGTACATAACAAAGAGTAGTACGCATTCATGTGTCAGGTTGTCACACATTTAAGCCCGAAACTAAAAGCTTCTACATGGAAACAGATTCACTTCTTTCTTTCTGTTATACCCAATGCATAGAACCAACGAAATTTGATTCATGTACCTGGCACGGGCCGTATGGTCATGTCATCCAAGTTGCCACATGAACAGGCATAATAAAAGCGTACCTGAGATACAACACATATCACGAATGGTTAGATTCTTGGTATGTGCTTTCGAATAGGTTAAACAGAAGACTATACTGTGAAGTCATGTGACTTTGTCAGTATGTCAGCACCTCTTCCCACTTCCTTATATGCGTTGTAATTGGTACTTGTTCGGGAAATCCCTTTAGAGTTATCCTCCCCTTTACGCGCTGCGACAGATTTTACGTGCTGCGACAATTATCCCGCCAAAAGTTGTTTGCTCGAAACTGGAGCGTTCGATCACAGGCCCCAGTGTCTGGACAGTAGAATTTAAATTCAGTATAATTTAAATAATTTAATTTTTTTAAAGTCGTCCTATAATACAGAGAGGAAAAGGTATTGCACGCGCCATATTGGATTGCCCGCCAAATACGAAAAAACAAAGTAAAGTTTTCACATTAAAAACTGTTTAACTGACCGTGTTACTGGTGTCCACTCAATTTTGAAACCTTTGTTATGCCATCTAACCCTACGGGAAATCTCAGATCGTCGTTTTATTGGTATAAATCCATCTCTGAAAACAGTAAACTTACGGCTTCTGTCAGCCGCTCTCTGCCTCGTCTGGGACGTAAATTGCTGTCTACGTCATCGCTTTCGGCATTCTCAAAGAGAGCCGTTTCTATCGCAAGACGGTACATCTTCGGAAAATTTATGACCTATCCCAGGTTCTTAGCGTGACATGTACTTGATCAGGGCAAGGCAGTTGCAGCATTTCTGTTCTTCATTCACTACATAGTACTGTTCACACGCCCTATGATATGTACTTTTGTTGCCATCATTATGCAAGTTTTGTTGTTAAAAAAATAAAACTGAACGTTGAACTTTATGGCCTACTCGTTTGAAGCAGCAGACATAAATTTAGTTGACCTAGATTCTGCTTTGAAGATCAACCATTGAAACGCGGAAAACAACGAATTACGTCAATTATACCGTACTTTCGCCTGCATGTTGTCTGATCGCACTATTCTTGCTTATCTGATGATGCTAAACAATAATGATCTTGTGATCTTCGGGTTAGGTCATAAATTTTCTGAAGATGTACCATTTTGCGTGTCTACCCGCGGGAGAATAGTCCCGGTCGAGCGAGTAATGTCATGCTGCCTCGCTTTGAAATTGGAGATTCAAAAATGTCACCAGTTTACATGAGAGTCGCTTTAGTCTCCCGCGGGTAGACACGGCTCTCTTTGAGAATGCCGAAAGCGATGACGTAGACAGCAATTTACGTCCCAGACGAGGCAGAGAGCGGCTGACAGAAGCCGTAAGTTTACTGTTTTCAGAGATGGATTTATACCAATAAAACGGCGATCTGAGATTTCCCGTAGGGTTAGATGGCATAACAAAGGTTTCAAAATTGAGTGGACACCAGTAACGCGGTCAGTTAAACAGTTTTTAATGTGAAAACTTTACTTTGTTTTTTCGTATTTGGCGGGCAAATCCAATATGGCGCGTGCAATACCTTTTCCTCTCTGTATTATAGGATGACTTTAAAAAAATTAAATTATTTAAATTATACTGAATTTAAATTCTACTGTCCAGACACTGGGGCCTGTGCGTTCGATCAGAATGAAATAGATTTGAATCTTGATTTCTTGTTACGCAACAGAGATCTACTCTTCAGGCAGTATAATTTGTAATTTGATTCTTGTAACATGCCCTACACGTCCTCGCCCTTTAAACTTGTATGACTTCGGCAACTTCAGATAGTTGAAATGAAAAGGTTGATGTCTTTATATCGACCCCAAATTTCGATAGTTGGAACAAATTGCTTATGCTTATTGCTTATCACATTGATTTGTCCTTTTGTAACAACAAACGCGTATGAGATAACAGAGTTAAGACATTTTGTCAGTTTCTTGATGTGCGCACTGTTATAAATCACACCGTAAATTCACAGTTAAATGTATTGGCAGAAAAGGTGCCAGTACATTCAACTGTAAAATTACGTTTCACTGTATTTTACAATAACCGTTTTTTTTAACATGCTTTGTACCTGTAAAATGTTGCACCGTATTTTATAATTACGTTTATTGACAGGCATTCGACTGTAAAATTTGAGTTGCCCTGTAATTTACAATTACCGTTGTTTCAACATTCTTTAATTAATACAATTACGTGGCACCGTTGTCTACAATTATCGGTTCCGCGGCAACGTAGGTCACTGGAAGGCCGAAATGGCCATTGCTCTTTCGCGTATTTCAGCTCTTCGTGTTTACAAATGCGATCACCACAAGTTTCGTAAATGATCACGAACGAATCTGTGCAATTATTACACGAATAGTAGTCCAAGTCAGTTAAAACCCATCTTCGCATATTCAAGTAGAACTCTAAATGACGGAACGTTAGTGTAGTATTTAACTTGAAATGTGAAGATGGATAAAACCAACACCATACCGTACTACAGACCGAAAATTAAAGTTAACCGCTGCGTCCGTCCCAGCGCGTGTTCTGATAATGCTCAGTATGTTGTATCGTACAACAACGCAGGTGTCGGATGTTTCCTGCAACTGAGCGTTTCGTGTGCAAAGATATCCACCTCCTCTTAGAGACAACAGGATGTTATGTTACGCGTGTGCGCAATATACCCATTGCAGTAGATGTCAACTGAAATATCACAGTTCAATTTACAGATTAATGTGTTTAGATTGAATGTACTGTAAACTCCAACAAACATTTCCTGTGAAATAACGGTAATTTATAACAGTGCGGTCATGTTATTTTAGGATAGCATTTGATTTTGTGCATGATGACGTCCATTGAAGGGCAAGGTTCATGATTTGTAACAGTAAGAGTTGCGCCCTTATACTGTTGCCATGCTTAAATGGAGTAGTACATGAGTGGTTTAGCACATTATTATGAATTATATAACTGTGTCGGAGCGTAACGGCAATCAAATGTCATAACTTCAGAGAAATTACAGGGAAATTGCATGTGTTCATTTCAAGCTAGAAATGATATAAATGGATCGGTATGACGCATGTTTATTTCTGAGTTTCAATGTAACTTCTTTCGACTGATTTGTTATCATGGTAAAATATATTAAATAGATAGTTCATTGACTCCTGGCATGTAATGAAAATCACATGAGTTGATATATTTTTAAGTCGATTATTCAAGCAGTCTATTTTTGTATTTTGCAGAACCCCATCAGTGTTCTTGTGTATTGGTGTCAGAGTTTAGAGCAGTATATGACACTGTACGAACTGTTACTGAAAAATCTCGGCGTTGGCGTTAATCAAGTTTCACGTTCTCCACCAGTACTATATGAACAAGTGAGAAATGACTACATTGTAGTCAAAACCTGCGGCATTTGTAAAGCTGCAGCAAATGGCATATCGGGTGATTGTGTGGTCTTTGTTCGAGGAAGAAAGCATGAGAAGAAGAACACATGTATTTCCTGGACCGAATGCTGCTCAGAACTGCCTCAGTGGCAGGTTATGTTGTAATGAAAGCTATTTGGTGAGTGAGTGAATAAGATTTAACGTCGCTTTCAACTGTATTTCTGTCATCACCATTTGGGCCCTATTCTTTTTCACACCCGGAATACGATGGGGAGGGTTCTATTCTTTTTTACATCTGGGAGTCCTCACCCTTGGGGTCCTATTCCTTTTCAGACCCGGGAATGGCCCAAGTTAATCACCTTTACAAGAAGCTGCCTGAGAAGCTGAGGGCAAAGCTTACCATGACCTGGTGTGTGCAGAGCGAAAGTGATTGGTAGCAACAGAATGTGTATTAATCTTGCGAGTGCGAATGCACACGATATAAGTGCAGGACACCTAATTCCAAGTTCCACCATAATAGAACGTGGACATGTGCAATTAAGCTGAAATTAGACAGATTTCAGAACCACCAGCGGAGGGAGTAGGGTTTGAAGTCAACTTATACTTTTCCAGGTATATCTTGACTGGGGGTGCCCGATTGTGACAGAGGAGTTCTAATGCTGCCAGGCTATAGTGGCTGTCTGACTGAAGTATCAGCACCCTGGTAGTCCAATTGTATGGATACTGAGTGAACCAGTTGTTGTTCTATCCTTGTAATGCCGAGCGCAAGTCAAGAAGGAAGAACTTACTTTTCTTCAAATCTTTGGTATGATCCAGCTGATGGTTGAACTCAGTACCTACCGCATATGAGCCGGACGCGTTATCAATTAGGCCTTCACAGTGTGTTTCACCAAGTAGCAGAATGACATTTGTGACAATCGCCATACTTGTATGTGCTGAGTAAAAGAAGTTCAAAAGCAGATCTCATACATGTAACACGGATGTTTGCACACCTTTATTTTACATCAGTGTTAGAGTACCAGAGAGTAAGATTAAAATGCAACAATTACAAGTAGGATGTATACATATAAAATGATTAATATACCCAACCTCACACAAACTGGTGAGTTCACTACTAGTAGTTATTACTATGAGGATGTATTCGCACGTATAATAAAATTATCGAACAAATATCCATTTGTCTATATAGATATAGCTATCACAGTTTGCATATGGTATTTTCACTACATGCATCACATGAATTCTAGCCTGCAAGTGAATGACTGATTCACTTTGACATATGAACATAATGTTTTCATCCAAAAAGAATGTATGGTTTATCAGAGCACAAGAAACAATTGATAATAATGTTTGTCACAGGAATGAGAATCGTGGGTGTGAATATCCAAAGGGTAACACTTAGTAGGTGTAAATTACTGCTATGTCAGTTTACATGTAGTCAGACAATGAGGCGGGACAGACACACTAAATCAGGTAACTTTCACATTGTTTTCAGAATCTTTAGGACGAACTGAGTTAAAATTAATGCGGTGATCAACAATATTTCAGCCATATATTGATGACCAGGACGAGGTGAAGAGTGCAGGTGAAAACATAAATAAGTACATATGAAATAGAACCTTTATAATGGTTAAGTCTCAATGCAAACTGCCTATCATAATTTTGGAAATAGGACGATCACATTAACATTCCGAACATATAATGGAAATAAACCTTACAGGAATCTTAATACTATTGTAATAGTGCCCCTTTCTCATGCATGGGTAGAACATGATGAACAATGCATAATAAAATGACAACAATGCACTGTCGAGTTATTTCCAACAGTTTCCCCACTAGCACTTCGTAATAATCATTACTAACCTGTAAGTCAGCTGGTGAAATACCAATATTATGGTTCCTCCTACAGATATCTTTGATTTTTGGGGAAAATATAACATATATCAATATAACAGCAATGTGCCAACATTTCTGAGTTTCATTTGAGATGAACAGATTTTCATTAAGAATACATGTTAATGTTGCCGAGTAGGATGCACAGTCCGTCGTGATCAGAATAATATGTGGGGTGCAATGTGAGATCATAGTTATCAACAAAACTGTTGAGGTAGACATGGTCAATAATATTTCCTTCCAGATGTGTAGCCATGTCGACATGTTGAGTGAAACCATTGTCTAATATGTTATTGATGAAATAATCAGATCTTTTTGAGCGAAAATCCAAGTTGAAGTCACCAAGAACAATGACCATTTTCTGGATTTTAGTAACAGCCTCAATGTCATGAAACAGATCTTTCTGGGATCCGGTGCTAGAGCGATATATTGCAACGACAACAAAGGCATCACTTTCATATACTATGATCTGATAGTTGGGCTGTCTTATGACAGTTGTGCTGCAGGTGGGTAAATGTTCTTTGATAAACATCAGAACTCCTTTGCCATGACCAACGCTTGCATGAATGAGGTTGTACCCAGGGATTTGGAAGACAGTTGTATCCTGGTTTAGATCGAGCCAAGTTTCAGTCAAGCACATAATGTCACTCATCATTGCCGAATGGTCTGCCTTCAAATCTTCAAAATGTGAACACAATCTGTTGATGTTCATTGACGATATGCGAATTTGTTTGAAGTTTGGGAGAAACCATGAATCGAGATTCTTGTTAAGAGCTTTTTCAGAGATTTTTGTGGCCTCATTTTCAGCTTGTTTGCTGCAATATATTTTGTCTGGTGGTAATGAAGTGAAATATATTTGTTCAAGGTTCTGGACTCTACCAAGGATGACATATGCTTGGGCTGGACCGAAGACGGAATCTAGGTCAGTGACAACTTTACAAGGCTTCTTTATGGTTTGACCCTGCATTTTATGTGCGGTTGCAGCCCAGCATAATGTCAGTGGGAATTGGATGATTTTTGCTTTCATGGCATGTTGTTTTCTCTGTTGTCCAAGATTGTACTCAAATTCCACCTTATCAATTGGGGTAACTGGTGTACCCTGGCAGTTTGATGATATCCTCCTGGCAGCACCTACATCTCTGTCATCAAAGAGGACAAGAACTCTGGTTACATCGCCTTCTGAGTTGTATACAAAATCAGTGACAGTACCCCTACTCCCATTTGTTAAACCATCAGATGTGTGGACATTGAAAGTTAACATCACTCTGGCTCCCTTTTTTAAGTGGAGTTCAGCAAGAAATGGGGTCCCATTGATAGTTCCTTTGTTGTCAGGTTGTGGTTTGTAATGTTGAATAGATGGGTGGAGGTTGATTGCACTAATGGTGATCACATCAGAAGGAAGAGCTGAAAGTCTTCTCTCATTGTATTCATTG